>JAJJWW010008522.1:0-156065 GCA_023531295.1 Papaver armeniacum
CATACATAAGAGTATGATTATATAGTGGAGCTCCTCTTTAGTTTTCCACAATGTGGGACTAAAGGTTCCACTTCATTCACCCAAAAATGAGTGAGTATCCTTAGACCCTTAGGTCATTAGATCAAACCACACCAAGACCATAAAACATTTTAATTAAAACTCATTTTCTCCAACATAATACAAAGTTGAATCAAGAATGCAAACCATAAAAACATTTAGACCGTGAAAACACAGTTCAAAATCGAACATGCTATAATTTTAGAGTCACTTGATGTCAACACCGCCAAAAATATTACAAATATTTGACAGTTGATGTACCTACATACTGCGAGGATCAAATCAGGAGTTTCGCCATAGTGTTCGTATGTATATATGAACCGTCCTTTAATCTGTGCTCAAAATGTAGATCTTCTCTCATATGGAAAAAGATCAAACCTTAGTAGGAGGCGAAACTTAATAGATTAAGGCTTTCTCTGGTTTCTCTTTTAGAGTACCACTCCCTGACCTAAAAGCATAGAATGGATGATCAAAATTACCCCTTTCTTTTTTTCTTACCATGAAACCAACAAAAATCAGGAGATTGGATACTTACGTGTAAAAGCATTCCGACAGTCGAGGTATACCGAATGAGACCAAGTATCTAACCACAATACTAACAATTTTTCATGCTAAGTAAATTAAAATTAACAAAAATTAAAAATTTATATGTACTGCATTAAATCAAAATCTAATATACCCAGGGGCGGAGCCAGCCCATTGCATGGGTTGGCAGTTGCACCCCCTTGATTTTTGAAATCTTTACTAGGTCTTCCGTTTTTCAAGCCAAAAAAAAATATGAAACAAAGTTTGCACCCCCTGAAATCTGAATGTTTGCACACCCCTTAAAGTCTCGATGAAAACACCTTGCTTTTTTCTCTCATCACGGAAGAAAAAAAAGAAAAAAAACGTAAAGTGTATATCTTCTTCTCTCAATTTTTTTTCTTTTCCCAATTTTATCACGAGATTTAGGGCTTAGGTAGTAGGTTTGCTAGTGTTATTGATAATCAGAATTGTGTAGATTACATCATCAGGACCAGGTACCTTCTCAACTTAATTTTGGGGTTTCAATTTAGGGTTCCAGTTAATTTTGGAATTTTTATTTGGTTTGATTGATATCTACAAGAAGAATTCAAGAAAGTGATCAGGAATTTGACGAACTGATTATCAGCAGGAATTTCCCGATTAAGGAAGATGTTTTAAATGCATCGGTAGGATCGGTCGGCTACTCACTCGATGATTGTTTTATTTTGATTCTGCAGGGTTTGTGCCTTAAAAGAGAAGGATGGTGTGTAGTGGAGCCTATTTTATCTGCATCTGCTCCACTATTCATACTTACACAAAGTAAGTTTCCTTAGGTTTTCATGTTCGGCAGATAAAGCTTCAAAAGAATTTAGACTTCAAGTAGGAAGTTGCAATGTATCTCCCTTTCTACCTGCATACTTCTTTCTTTTGGTGTAGGTTGTCCACTGCTTGATATACAATCAATTGCACCCGATTGACGCACCACTTCCTTCATTTCACGTGTTACATTAGGAGCCATAAATTCCAAAGAAAGTTGCCCTCCAACTAAAATCGCATCTTCTACTCTATCTACTCTATTTTCATTATCTTGGCGTCCTTTAGTTTCTATGAATGTTTTTTGCTAGTCTTTTTATATTGCAGTAAAAAAAAAAAAATTTGCACCCCCTCTCTTAAAATCCTGGCTTCGCCCCTGAATATACCCATTTCATAAAACCCCCTAAAGGTATTCAATTTGAAGAAACCGGTTCAACATAAAAGATTTTACCTGAAAAGACAATCAGCTAAAACGCAATCTGATTCTTTACCTCACTAAACAATCTTCCAAACATGTGGAACCAAAACCAATCCATCAAATTAATTATTATCCAAACAGATACTTTACAAATTGAATGATGAACTCAGTGATTTACTAATTTACCAATCAAGAAAAATAACTGAAACTAAATCATGAGATAAATTATTGTACAGAAAAATAATCCAAACTGCAAATTGGAGAAAAATAAAAACAATATTTACAATCAACTAAATAATAGTGACTAACCGATCAAAAAACAAACAAAATGAATAACAGTGACTATACCCGGGGTCATAGAGATGTGCGATGGAGCGTTAGCGACGACAACCGGGATTCGTTCTTACGGTTTGTAAAGATTATTACAGGTGATGAAAGATATTATTACAGAGTAAAGAGATGCGTTTACAAGAGGTAAAGTCAGGTATTTATACATACAGTATACCTAACACAGACTTTTATCAACGTATTGACCGACCATATACTCTTACATACCCCCCCAAGCGGCCAAGCCTTTACATTTACAAACAGAGAAAGGCTTGAACATAGCATAACTAGAATGAAACACACATACCCCTCAAACTGATAACAGCAAAGAATCAGTTTGAAGTAAGAAGTATTCGAACAACACAAACAGACTTCAACTAGAGAGAGAAATGAAGCTAAAAAACCAAACAAGGCACAAGAGTAAACTGCAGCAGTTGAAGACCATAATTTACCGCAACAACAACAACAGTGTCAACTGATTCCACAAAAGCGGCAACTTCATCATCAATTCTACAGCAGTAGCAACTTACGGGTATGTCAACATTCATATGGGTAATAACTTCTTAAGAATTTTCCCCATTTCCTCATTGTGTCTGTTTCGCATATGGAGTAATACTTCTTCAATATCTAACTGGTCCTAAAAACATTTCAATAACCAGTTATATGACTTGTTACTTCAAAACAAGTCATATCAAAACCTTTACAGATCTGGTCTTACAAACACCAGTTTTTAAATATCAATTTGAGTCTCTTAACCAACAGAGAACACCAATAACAATTCGAGTCTCTTAACCAATAGAGAACACCAAAACGAATACCGGAAGCTACTATTTCGTTGTTATTCAATTTGTGTTCTTGCTAATTCAGTGTTGTTGCTAATACTTCTAATACTTCTAGTGGTGCTTCAATTATAAATTCTATAGCTTGTTATTCCTACATATTCCTACATTTTGTTGCTGGCGACATTGCTTTTCGTGCTTCACGCCGATATATACGGAACATAGTTGTGACTAATTTCTGCTATCAAGGTACTACTTCTGCAACTAGTGCTAGTTTATCGGCTCTGATACCATGTAAAGATTATTACAGGTGATGAAAGATATTGTTACAGAGTAAAGAGATGCGTTTACAAGAGGTAAAGTCAGGTATTTATACATATATCTAACACAGACTTTTGTCAACGTATTGACTGGCCATATACTCTTACACGGTTATATAACGATGAATTGAGCTTTAATTTCAATCCATGAACAACTAAAAGGTTGAACTTGCTAAAAAAAAATGGAGAGTACAACAAAGAAAAAGACCAAACATCTATTTCCGTGAGAAACGTTTGGACAAGAAGAGAAAAATTAGAGTGCCCTACATTAAAACTAAGAGTAAGAAAAGGTGAACTGTGATATGAGGAAGAAGGTGGGAGAATGGCTAGGTTTCCTAGAGACATCGACTGGTTGCTAATTGCTAAGATTGTTTGATGAGGAGAAAAAGAAAACGAAACGTCTTCGACATTGATGATAAGAGTTACTCCCTCCGTACCACATATATAGGCGGAGGGACCAATTCTCTTACGCATAATAAATTAAAATAAATGAATAATTTCTGGAAGCATATCAGTGTCTCCATCTTGACCGTCCTTTATGAGGAGAAAATACAGATACCCGTCCAAATCGAAAACGCATATTTATGCTCCATCGGGACCATTCTCTACGTGCCCAAAATGTAGATCTTCTTGCAAATGGAAAAATGCGTATTAGATGATCCATCTAGAGCGTTCTTTATATGTCCGAACTATAGATGACCGTCGATATAGGAAAACACCATTATCCCTTATAATATAAAAGACACCAAATTACTATCATTCGACACCTTTAGAGTTGGTATCAAAAAAGAAAAGATGCCTTTAAAGTATCAAACTTTCCCATCTAAAAAATGTCAAAGTAAGTATTTTTTTATTAGAAAAATTCTAATGCATCCAAGTTACGGGTGTGGGGTGAATCCCCGTCACATTCAATTAGCTGATCCCATCGAGCCCGGTGTGTAACACGGGTTACATACTAGTCTCACATAATTACCTTTCCTGTTTTGTATTAACAAGTCCATACCAAACCCATTCAACGTCAAACTCAAACAAAATCTCGTTCAAAAACTTCTCCAAAAAATAAGTAGTTCGAGTTTATTTTTCCCGCCAGAATCGTGGAGAAGAAAGAGGGTGCCCGTGGTAAACCAGGGTGCCCGTAGTAAACCAGGGTGCAAATAGCAGTGGGTTGGTGCTCGTAGTAAACCAGGGGTGCAAATAGCAGAGGGTGCCCCTTATGTTTGGGGGTGCCCATAGTAAAATTATTGGGTGCCAATAACAGCTTTCTGTGTGCTTTTATAACTTTTGTGGGGCGCCTTTAACACTCCTCTTAGGGTGCCCTTAACACATTTCTGGGTGCCTTTTTCTCCCGGGGTGCAACTAATCGAGCCAATTTCTACGAAAAAGCTTATTTCTTCAAAAACACCTACAAAGACATAAAAACCCATAATAAGTACAAAATGGAGCACTATCAATACATAAAATTGAGATCATATCAATCACAAAAATGTGTCTATCAGCCATCGTTGGCATAGTAGAAGTACTAGGGTTACTTTCCTCTACAGGAGACAAATTCTCAAAACTGAAGTTCCCGAAAGTAGGGCTCTCAAAAGAAGAGTCTTCGAGCTCTTCGCTTCCACAAGAAGAAATACTAGGCTTTTCACTAATTAAACGACCTAAAGTGTCTCTTTTCCAAGCCTGTTCTCTAATGACCTTGGGATTACACTTTGAAAAACTAAAAAGAAAAATTCCTAATTGGAAGGGAAGTTCTAAGCAATCACAAACAAGGCTGACTCCACCAAAGCAAGCCTATTGAATCTAGCAGACAAAAAACATGATGACTCTACTTACATTGTTTCTAGACCAGCTTCTAATCTTCCTAAAGGGAACTAGTTACCATTTTAGAGAACCTCTTTGGGCGATCTAAATTAAAATAAGTTAAAAGAGAAGCACGGGACGCTCAAGGGAGCTTGAATACCGCTATCTATGTGGCAACATTTCCTTGGGCTACAAGGCGGTGCGATTCAACTTGCAGTAATCATCTTTAACCTCGAATTAGGATAACAAAGTAACCAATACTTATAATCCTTTTGAAAAACTTTCTTATAAGCTTGTTACCCTATCGGTCTCGTTCTAGTCAGTATTTTAAGGCTTAGATTTGCGTTGGGAACGTTTTCCTAACGAGGGAAAGAAGGAAACGGTAATGAAATCCGAGTCCTTATCTTAATTTGGCCAGTCCGTGCCCTTTACTAGAAGTTAAAACCATTTTCAGACCTCAACATATATGCATTACAAAAGCGTCCAGTAAACCCGTAGACAGGGGATTCGCGGGTGGTTAAATCTTACCTCTTGTTTTATACGGGGATGAACCGCTGAAGTCGACTCGCGCCAACGACTCTTATGTCAGTGTGCAAACCCGAGGGGCCGAGACAGTATGGTAACTGTCGTCTTTCCCTGTTGCGGTTTATATTTAAACTTTACCCTTCCTTAGGGTTTTAAAATAATAAAGTCAAAATTTTCGATGTCCAAAAGAAAGTGTCCAAAAAGAAAAAGGAAATTACAAAAATAGAAGATTTCCTAATACAATATAGGAAAATCTAACAAAATAAGATAAAATAAAATAAAAATTAATTAAATAAAAATTATTTGTCTTTTCTCCGTTCTTTTAGCTTTCACTTTGGCTCCAAGTCTTTAGTCACCAAAATCTTTGGCTCAATCTCTATTCGATCCAAAATCCAAACCTGTAGCAAAAATCTATACCCAAAGAAACATAAAATAGAACAAAGCAAATATAATACTAAAAACAAAAATAAAAACCGGCGTCAAAAATTGATCGGATTTTTCATAGTGGTAAGAAAGTTTGTTTAAGACTTGTGAAGATTTTTTATTTTAGACCTAAATTTTTAAAATTAAAAATAAAGAAGAACTCAATTCAAGGTTGATTTCAAGATTTTAATAATAACTAAGACACTAGATTTCACTATTACACATGATTGAATGTTGTTAAAAATATTTCAAACCCTAGTTACTTTCTAAGTCCTTTTATTTCTTAATTCACAAATAATCGGGCAAACTCTCAAATATAAATTGTATTCCCTAAGCATAGATTATCAATTGATTAAACAAAGTATAACCTATCAAATTAAATCACAAGTACTTAAGAAAATTATGCAAACAATTTAAAAATATGCAAAAGCAGTGATTGTGTGAATTATAAATTAAAACTATAGAAAATAAAATAGTTACCCATTAATCATGCGTAATTAGCTTTCTCCATTGCCTTGGTTACGCGATAATTAGCTCATCATGGTGTAAAAGTCTCTCAAAATATTGATTCATGCTCAAAAATTGTTTACAAAGATGAAATGGAGAGAAAATAGTGAAAACCGGAAATTTGCAACGTTTATATTCGTTGCAAATTCACTGTTACGGAAAACGAATGTGTTGTTGTAACTGTTGAACTGTCATTGGAGTGACGGTTGCTTCTGATGGAAAATGCAAGGTTAATAAACGACAGTCTTTGGCAGCACTTTGTTCTTCGGGTTCTTCACAGCAGCAGAAACAATTTCTATAACTCTCGATTATTTGCTCTATTCTCTCCTAAAACTCTCTGTACTCCCCCTAAACACCTCCAACACCCTTTATATACTCAACAATACTGAAAATACACTAGAATATTCCTCGATAAATTCTTTATCTTCTTCCAATTTACGGGAATAATTTTCACTTTTATCTTCTTCACGCGTCTGATTGCACTCTACACATTCCAACATGTTACAAACAACTCCTAGATAGAGTAGAAATCGTGTAAGGAGGATATATACACGTAAATTTCACAAACAAACCCAACAGAATCCCGAGTATATATCACTTCTCTGTTTTGTCAAAAATCTGTGATCTAGCCCAATTGTTTCGATTCCGGGGACTTAACGTCCCTGTTTAGTCGTAACATGCCCAAAGCAAACTAAATCGGCGATTGAATCTCACCAGAAATCTTCAAAATCAAATCCAGAAAATCTCGCAGTTGACTGCATTTTGAAAAGGTTGAAGGTGGAGTGCCCCTATCCGAGTTTGGTGTCCTTTTGGAGCTACATGGGGTGCCTTTAGTAAATTTTCTGGTGCCTTTAGTAATTTTTGGGTGCTTTTAGCAAAATTCGTTTGGGTGCCTTTAACATATTTTTGGGGTGTCTTTAGTAATTTTTTCCAGAAGTGAATTATCACTTTTTGAGCACTTTTTCCATAAGATTTTATTTCTCCCAAAACACCTACACACGCATAAAACACCATAATAAGGACAAAATCGAGTACTAACAATATAGAAAATTGAGAACAATTCAGACACAAAAATGTGTCTATCAAAAGGTAAGTCCCATTGTATTTGGGGAAGTTATGTCATGGGCTCTCCGACTGGGCCACATGTGCAGGATTGTGATGCCATGCTAGGAGGTGGGTGATAAGGCAGCAAACGTCGATGAACACCAATATTGCCCACACCAAGCTCATCATGGATATTTTCATGTGGTGTTTATGTCTTCAAAGCTCCGACACTTTTACTTTCCCAAAACTTGGTATACAACCCTTCATGGACCGCATAATAATGATCACACTGCTGGGGAACAACACGATCAATTATTGAATCCAACCCCGAAGGGTTTCATGGGATTACTATTTCCCCAATTACCTGCCTCATACATCTCTCGACCAAGTAAGCAGAAACTCTTGTTCCCTTTTCAACATCTTTGAAAACAATTCTCATTTTAAACAATTTTGTTAGAGCACTGCTCGGTCGAACTCGCAAGCGTTGCTATCTCAAGCTTGTTTGTCAAGTTTAGTTGCCAAAACTATAAGTCTTGATTTCTAGTCTACTTATAGCTAAGTTTCAGATTAGGATAGAATGTGTAGTTGAGCTATAGCCTCCACGGCGTTCATCGATTGAAGACGAAGAACTACTAAGGGAAGCTTTTGGAACTTCATCAACAAAAGGTATGTGGATACTTGAACCCATCTATCACTCAAAAGTCTATTTCTACTGTATCTCCTATTTGAGACAAAAGTCGTATAGCTATATTATACACATTTGATATTTCGAGCTGAGTTTAAATCGCTTACATATTTCTCGACATATATGTTGGTAAGCTTTCGCTTTAACCAAGTTCATCTTATATTCTTGACGAAAGTCAAAAGATGATCATGTGAAATTCGCCTGGTAACATCTTATATAATTTGTATGAGACAGTCCTTTGGTGTAGACTCGGAATATTTCGTATTGATCATTTGATCACTTTAAAATTTCTTTGAAGATAATAGTTTGTGTGAGACAGCTATTGTCGTCTTCTAATAATGTGTTAATGATTGAAATGGGAGTTTAGAACAATTAACCATTAATTGGATATAGCACAATATGCATACTTGTATGCTAACTGTTGCAATTTATTCCAAGTCCGGGAACCATAGTATGCATACCCGTATGTGTACTGGTTTGTTAGTTGAAGTCCGAGAACTTAGTATGCATACCTGTATGCGTACCGGCGTAAGTTCAAGTCTGGGAATTCAACTGAGTTAGGTTGTGTACGACAGTATGCGTACAGGTTCGCATACTGGCAAACCCGGACCAAGTCAGGCTACTTAGGTATGCGTACACGTTTGTACACTTGAGTGGGTTATGTTCTAAAATCGGTTCGTTCATGAACTAATACATTTATAAAATAAGGAATGCAATCTTTTTCAAACCGTGAGTATAATGTTCATGAATTGATTCAAGTGAATCAAAATCGATTTTGCTTCAATTGTGTCTTGTATACTTCTATGAAAATATACATCTATGAGAATATAAACAATTGAACAACTCTATAACTAGTTTCATTTGAGTCATTTGAACTAGTTGTGTTAAGATGAACAAGGTTGATATGGAAGTGTTCATATGGCTAACTTCGGTTAACTATTGTTGAGCCAACAAGGTGTACACGTTTAGGTACGGTTACCCATATCTAAATGAAGTCTCTTTTCATTTGTGTGTAACAAGCTAAGTTCGATCTAACGGTTGAAAGATATTAGCTTGAGTCTAATCAGGTTTTCATCTAACGGTGAATATTGAATGCTTTGTTACCAAGGTAACATTGATTGCAAACCCTGATTTGAAGACTATATAAGGGAGAACTCTAGTAACTGGGAAACCTAATCCCCACACCTCCTGTGTGATACTAGTTGCGACTAGAGTCGATTCTCCTTTAACCTAGGATTTTCCAAAAACCATTATAGGTTAACTGTTAGAGCATTGCTCGGTCGAACTCGCATGCGTTGCTATCTCAAGCATGTTTGTCAATGTTAGTGATCAAAACTATAAGTCTTGATTTATAGCCTATGTAGCTAAAGGTCTTGGACTAGGATGGAAAGTGTAGTTGAGCTCAAGAACTACATGGCAATCCTCATACAAGACGAAGGACTACTCAAGGAACCGGTGGAACTTCATCGACTAAAAGGTATGTGGAGACTTGAACTTATCTGTCACTCAAAAGTCTATTTACTCTATCTCCTACTCTTGATACAAAAGTCGTTTAGACGTATAGACTTTCATTATACATATTTGCTATTTCGAGCCGAGTTTAACTCGCCTATCTATTTCTCGAAATATGTGTTAGTAAGCTTTCGCTTTAACCGAATTTTATCTTTACCTAGTGACGAAAGTCATGATATGTTTCAATCACTTTGGAAATTGCTTTGACGAAAAATGGTCTGTGAATAACGGCTATATAATGTTCTCTGAGAATGTTTCAATGATTGAAATGAGAGTTTAGATTACATAACCATTGGTAGGATATAAGCATTGTTGTGGAAACACATATATGTATAAGTCCTTATTCCTTGAACCAAAGTTTGCGAACTTTGTTGGTCAAGAGAAATGGAAGTGGCGCAAGCCAAGTCCGCGAACTCAGTCCGCGAACTGGCGGAAGTTCTCGACCCGAGAATTTCTGCTGGAGTTTGTGTACTCCTTCCATGAGCTTAAGTCCGCGAACCCAGTCCGCGAACTTGAGTAGGTTATATCTAAAACCGGTTGTTCTTGAACTAATGTTTATATAAACTAAGGAATGCTTTTGCAAACCGTGGCTATAAAGTTCATGAACCTATTCGAGTGAATCAAACCGTTTTTGCTTCGATTGTGTCTTGTGTAGTTACATAAGATCTAAGCAATTGAACAACTCTCTAACTAGTTCATTTGAGTCATTTGAACTAGTTATGGTGAAGAAGAATATGATTGATATGAGAGTGTTCATATGGCTAACCATTTGGTTGACTATTATTGGACCAACAAACGTTAATGTTTGGGTACGGTTCATAAACTCGAAATTGAACATTTCGTTTGTGTATAACAAGCTAAGTTTTCGATCCAACAGTTGAGAAATATTAGCTTGAATCTAATCAGGTTTTCATCTAACGGTGAATATTGAATGCTTTGTTACTAAGCTAACATTGATTGCAAACCCTGATTTGAAAGACTATATAAGGGAGAACTCTAGCAACTGGGAAACCTAATCCCCACACTTTACGTGTGATAATAGTTTGCTAAGCTAGAGTCGATTCTCCTTTAACCTTTGGTTTTCTTCTTCTAAAACCAGGTTAACGACTTAAAGACTTCATTGGGATTGTGAAGCCATACCGATACTACTTTTCTTGTAGTTGTGTGATCTGATCTTGCAGTTTCTATCGTACGAGTACAATTGAAATAATTGGCTTGAGATTTATATCTCCGATACGAAAGATAGAAAAGAAATCACAAACACTTCGTCTCATCGTTTGTGATTCCACACTATCTTTTTTCGCTGCGTCGATTAAGATTATTGTGAGGTGATCAATAATACTAGGCTGTTCTTCGGGAATATAAGTCTGGGTTATTGATTGGTTCCTATTCACCTTGATTTATCAAAAGACGGAACAAAACTCATAGGTTTATTCGTGGGAGACAGATTTATCTATTCTATAGACTTTTCTATGTGATACAGATTTGCTTATTAAAGTCTTCGACTTTGGGTCGTAGCAACTCTTAGTTGTGGGTGAGATCAGCTAAGGGAATCAAGTACGTAACATCCTGCTAGGATCAGAGGCGTAGGAGCATAACCGTACCTTGGATCAGTGTGATATTGATTGGGGTTCAACTACAGTCCAGACCGAAGTTAATTTGGAGTAGGCTAAAGTTTGTAGCGGCTTAATGCAGTGTGTGTTCAATCTGGACTAGGTCCCGGGGTTTTTCTGCATTTGCGGTTTCCTCGTTAACAAAATTCTGGTGTCTGTGTTAATTCTATTCCGCATTATATTTGTTTATATAATTGAAATATCACAGGTTGTGCGTTGTTCAATCAATTAGAATATCCGACCTTTTGGTTGTTCATTTAAATTGATTGACACTTGGATATTGGTCTTTGGTACCATCTAAGTTATCTCTCTTTGATAAAGACTCACATATTTCTATTTGCTTGAGTAAAGATCAAATCGAGAGATTGAGATATAAACTCGTTGATATACTTTTTATCTAGATTGAGTCTGACTGTCTAGTTGATTCTCTAGAAAGTATATTGGAGTTTGTCCATACAGATTGCTAAGCGAAATATTGGGTGTGGTTGTTAGACCCCCGATTTTTCAATTGGTTTCAGAGCAGGCAAACACGTTCAAGACCTTATAAGTTTGTGTTTGTAGCGATCTGACTCTATGGACAGAGGTGCTATCTCAATATACGTACCACCAGTCTTCGATGGCTCAAACTTTCCAGGGTGGAAAATTGCTATGTGTGCTTATCTACAAGCCCGTGATTTTCAAACCTGGGTACGTGTTGTTAAAGGCTATGATCCTCCGGTTAATACAAAAGGCGATGTATCTATACCTAAGGATGTTGGTAGTTATAGTACTGAAGAATCTCTTGTTGCAATGCACAATTCTGACGGATTAAATTCTATCAGACAAGTCGTTATCCCAAACCTTCAGCACTTTGTGTCTACTTGCACTAAGTCTAAAGATTCCTGGGATATCTTAGAAACTGTATTTGAAGACAAAAGATATGTTTCTAAGAAGCATGCCATCGATGGAGGAAATAACCTAAACACCCTCTCCAAAAATACCTCTCTTGGAAAGGAAAAAATTCTTGATCCATATTCTGTTCAAACCTTTTCATTCACTGCCGTTTCTGACACAAGTGAATCCTCTAACTTGTCTTGGGATGATGAATGTTGTTCGAATGGTGATTGGTTTGATAAACCATTGATTACTAAAAGGATCAAGGATTTTGTAAAAAGAAGCTTTAGATGTGAGAAACATCTTCTGTCAGCTTTTGCTAATGTGTCTGAGAAAAAAAAATCTTGAAGTGTCAACATTTTGAATGCGTCTGATGGATATAATGAACCCAGTGCTCTTATAGCAGAAACATCCACATACTCAAGGTCTGATTCAGAAATTGAGTCTGACACAGAGATTTTTGAATTCTTGAACAAAGAGGTGCTTCAAGAAAATCTTCAATTAATTAAAAGCTTCATTGAAGAAACTAGAATCATTAATCCAGGTGAAAGATCTTGAGATAGATTGTCTCAATGATAAACTCACCAGAACCATTGCTCTAAAGGAAAAAGAGACTAATACTCTCAAGGATGATCTACGAGAGATTATCCGGAAGTTCGACAAAATCTCAAGCAATGTTATTTGGTCGAAATCCTTTGGAAACACATATGGTTTAGGATTTAAAAGCAAGACTGCAAGTATTGTCAACCCCGTTGTTTCTCTTCATGAAAAAATAAAGGTTGACGGTTGTGATAAACAGAAGGCACTTCAACAAGACAAAGGATCCTTGATTTATTCGTTTTGTGGAAATGCGAATCATGTTCAAAGCACGTGTTGGAGGTTCAAGAGGAACAAGAAAAGAATTTCCAGACTGCAAAAGATGAATCTGCATAATCAACATGGGTCTCATAAAACCAATGCTTCCAGAATCAGAAGAGGTAGGAAACCTGTTTATACAACAAGCCTTGGTAAACAAGGGGAGCGTCTGGCTCACAACGTCTCTCTCTAATTCCAGAGACGTTCGCATCCTCATCTTTAACTTGAGAAAATGAGGTTTGCGTATTTTGACTCAAGTAGTGTATTTATTTTTGAAATATTCTTTTAACAATATAGATATTGAAAATGTAAACTATGGAAGACTTTTTCTTCTAGGGTTTAGATATTTCACAAGTCTATTTAATACTTTTGTAGACTTTCTTTTCCCCTAAAAGATACAGTTTCATGGCTCCTGTAACTAGAGGCACCACAAGCAGAGATGCAGTCGAAGCAATCAATGTGTATCTGTGTAAAGGAATCTCTTCCTCAAGGGTAAAGAAAGTAAAGACTACAAAGTATGGAGAAGGTTCTTCCTCTAACTGCCTCTTGTCTTTTTATCAGCTTGATAATAACTTTAGAGGTTTGGTGAAAGAATTCATCAACAAAAGAATCAATTTAAAATCTCAAATTGTTTCATATTTAGAAGAGATAGCTCACTATGAACAAATGTTGTCTCTTTCAAAGAACACCTTGCATGATCTAAAAAGAGAACTTAGTGAGTTAACTGATATTTCTGAAGATTTGGAGGAATTGAACGATCCCATAATCAATGGGTTTTTCAATAATAAGAAGGAGTTCACTGTAGAGGCTCTGAGAAAGATCTACAACAACTAGTAAGTCTTCGGATGAGAAATCTATTTTTTCTTGTTTTGTTTAGAAGAATAACTAGAGTTTGGAATAGCCATTATTGTGATTACACATAGCTATATATGTCCAACGTTCTCATCTTCATGTTTTTAGATTTATTGGTTTAAACTCTAAACTTGTTTGGAAGATGATTTTTGCAGTATTAATCTTTATGGTTTTATATATTGCAATTGTTTATGGGATATGTGTGTTTTGTAGTTGCAGGAAATCCCACAATACACCCCTCACTATATTTTGTTTAACTAATCCATTCAAAAGATAATAGATGAACAATTATGAATGAATGTTTATTAATAACTTTCTTGAATCTTTACACAGGAAAATGGAATTACACTTAAGAACTTACAAATATTCTCTCTCTTTCTCTCTCCTAATGACTTGCTCTCCAATCCAAAAAGATCTCTCCCTACAACAGATTCACTCACCTCTTTATATAGGGTAATACATAGTGAATGACAATGCTAATTTGTCCTTTATTTTGGGAATGTCTCGCGAAGTGTCGCAGCGTACAAGTATTCGTATTCGCGACACCTCTTACCTTTCGCGGATTTCATATCTTCCTATCGTCATCCAATGCGTCATTCATTATTAATCTTCTGCGACTTCCTCGCAATGTTGTTGTCGGTTGTCTTCGCGAATTGTTGTTGTGGCGATATTATGATCCTACATCTTGCCTCTTCTCATGTCTTCTCTGCGAAGGAGAGAATGTCATGAGAATCAATATTTTTGAACCGCCGCAACTGTTTATTTGTACTTGTTTCAGTTCCTTCTTTCCATACGGACTTTATTACAGATGTCTACTCCTCCATTCTATTCCTGACACGTTTCTTCCAATCGTTTATTCTTAACCATTCACGTCCCTTCTCACATTAAATGCTCTCGTTTCCCCCGAGGATGTTTCTCTCTATATATATTTTTCATATCTTTCTCTTCTCCTCTTTCGTCTTCTCTCTGCAATTTTTCTTTTATCTTCTTCTTCCGTAAGTTGCGCTTCTATTACTGCAGATCTTCAATCTTTTTTATCATATCTTAATCTTCGATTCTTTATCCATTCCCATATTGATAATGGCTTCACTTAGTCGTATGTACAAACCTCGCTTTATTGAGATTCAGAAGAAGTTGCAAGATCAAGGTTTCACCCTTTCTATCATTCCTAATCAAAAAGGTTCATCTATACTCACTGCCAAGCTTTTTTCTGATCATCAATGTGATGATCACAATATTATTGTTTCGCTAGGTCAACTTCTCGCAGGACTTCCCATTCCTTTATATGATCCTGAGATGCCACTTTTTTATGAAATCCTTTCCCATCCGAACTTCTCGCGAGCTGTCTATCAACTATGCGGCGATTGTATCCGCCTAATGCTCGAGTTTGCCGTCAAGTAGTCTTTGGCAAAGGATCTCTATACCCTAACAGTGCCAGAGATCCCGAATATGTAAATTTAGAAATAATCCCTGAGAAATACACTGTGGAAAACTTCTTTGAAAATTATGAAGTAATAGGCATGAGAAATAAGAAATCTCGCTGGGGCGCTCGGTTGAAGAGAAAAGATAATATCCCTGAGGATAAATTACTTATGCAAGATATCGACTGGCATTCGGGTAAGAACACTACTCCTCGCCACTCTAAAGATGAGAGGTGGTGGGTTGTTCCTTTGCTCTTAAGTGGACCTTACATAGCGAGGTTCGCATGTACTCCCTGCAAATCTCGCGAGGCTATCATCCTTGGGAATTTAAGTGGCCGAGGAGACGAAAGAGGTATGTCTCCATAGTTTGCTTTTGCAATCCCTCTTTCCTCTTGTATTCATTGAGTTTGTAAATTTTCTAGATTGCCAAGGCGAGGAAAAGTTACAAGGCAAATCCTTTGGCAAGCACCTTGGCAATACTTCGATCGCTTACGGATGAAGTAAGAAATATCCTTTTTGTATTACTTAACAATATTGTTGCCTCTATTTCTTATCTTCATTTGTATGCGAAGGTTGTTGAGGAAACGATAGCTGCGAAGGTTAAAGGCAAAACTAAAGCCAATGCACGCAAGGATAAGTCTTACGCTCCACCATCTAAGAAGCGAAAAGCTCGGCATTCCTCTCATCTTAGCTCAAGTTAAGGTCTTCCGATGAAGATGATAATGATAATGTTTTGGATTCAACTTTCCAAAATGAAGCTCAATCAGCCAATTCTCCTATGGATCAATTGTTCAAAGCATCTTCTCGGATTCTCTTCAAGGAATTGGAGATACTCACGACTTCTATATGCGAGAGCCTCGCCACTTTGTATGCAATGCTACACTACTTTGGATGGCAATGACTCTTTCAAAGGAGTTTCTAGATCTGTATCCCTAGCTTCTTAAATGCACTTAATTCGTTGGTATGTTCGACCTTATGTTTCCCTTCCAACTTTATTTTTTAATTTATATCTTAATAGCCTTTTTATCTTTCTTCGCAGTTGGAAAAACTTCTTTTGTGGTTGCCTCAGATCTTGAGAGGAGGTATAACATTCAATTGAAAAAGAATACCCAATCTTGCACAAGGATCAAAGAATTAGAAGTTGAGTCTGCGAGATATCGCGAAAAGATCCAACAATTGGAGACTGAGTTTTCTGCCCAGAAAGACAAAGTTACCACTCTCCAGAATGCTAATCAGCAACTTTATGGTATAAAAATCTTTTCCCTCTTATTATTTTATTTTATCAATTTCTGTTGCTACACGACTTATCACTTTCGCAGATGTATATAACCTCTCGAAGAAGCTATTCTCCTCCATTCATTTCTGAGCCTATGGATAATGATACTCTTCTCGCTCATCTCAACAACTCTTTAAGTAGTTCGTCGAGCGAGAATTAATACTCTTTCATTAAATGAACTCCAAACCAAGTACCGCCTCTTAGAAATTGAGCACGAGATCTAGTTTAAGTACAACCAACCAGGTTTAAACAAATGTATCTCGAATCTCATGAGGTAGCCAAAATTTTAAGGAAGAAAATTAGTGACCATATAGATGACAAAGATCGCATTGCTAATAATGGTGCCAGGCATTAGCAACATTTCAAAAGTCCCTTCTCGAAGTGCAAATGGAGCGAGATGAATTGCTTCGTCGAATTCTTTACTTCGAGCGAGAAAACCAAATTCGTTCACTTCTTATTATAAATAATGATGATGAATTCGCTTGGGCCGCGAAAATCTTAGATAATGCCAGGAATAACTTAGGTGTTGATGTTAGTCTTCATACCGACTTCCTTGGTTAAAGATATAATATCTGACAGAGAAGGTTACTTATTATACCTTACTTGTTTCTTACCTCTGTAATATTCTTTGTTGAGTTGTTAACTTATCGTTGTCTACTTGCGAGTCCGAAAAAAGATTTCAAGCAAGGATTGAAGAACTTGAATACGAAAGCACGGCTCGCATTAAAGAATCTCAACCTTCGCGAGAATAAATATTCCAAGTTGAAGAATCAATTTCAAACTACGGTGGCGAATTTTAATAATGATGCCGTTCGTTTTTCATAATGAAGCCATGGAGTATGTTTGTAAAGATCATAAAATCCCTCTTTCGCATATCCTTGGCTTTCCGAAGAAGTTCACGAGAATTTGCCTGTCTCGGACATTTCGATAGTGAAGCGGCGAAGAAGAAAATTAAGCGGCGAGAATAATAGAATTGAAGGATCAGATAGAGGAGAAGAATCGCCAAAGAGATAATTCTTTTTGTTTCTTTCATTGCGTGTAATATCTGTGCATTTCGTGTCTTTTTGTAAACTTCTTGGGTTTGTTGTCAGTAAATTCCATCTTCATTCCCCTTTCTTGGCAGTTTTTTCCTTGTAATATAATTGGCTAACATTATTAATGTTTAACTCTTTCATTGGAAGATGGATAACAATATTTCATCTTTTCCATCCCCATATTTGCCTCTGTTATGCATCTTCAGATGAAAGAATGAAATTTCTGAGAATCGCACTTCCTTCTTCTGATCAGGAATGATGTTTAAATTTATAATTGCGATGAAATCGCAAGAACTTTTCATTAAAGAAGAGATTTTTTGGTCTCGCCTTATCATTTTTGGTGGACTTCTAAGCTTGACCTTCCTAAGTAAAGGTCTTACTCTGCCACCCTTTATTGCGACAAGATCGCAGGACGTCTTTACACTTGCATGTAAAAACCCATTGACCTTGTCTTATCATTATTCAAGTATTTTTGCCTCTGCAGGATATTTGGCTTGCGACAATATGACAGGCCTAAATTCTCTTGCGAAAGTAAAGCCCCATGACATTGTCGTCGTGCGACGAAATCGCAGGACGTCTTTACACTTGCATGTAAGGACCCATTGATCTCGTCTTACCCTCGCGTTAGTATTATTGCCTCTGCAGGATCATTACACAAATATGACAAGCCTAAGTTTCCTTGCGAAAACAAAGCCTCGTGACATTTGCGTCTTTGGCACTTATCCCTTATACCTATAGAGTTTATGGTTACAAGGCTGCACCCTAAGTGGAGTTTTCTTCGGGCCGAGTGCAGCATGTGCCAAGACTTGTCAAGAGTGGTAAGGAAGTTCCATGCTCCCCGCACTCTTGACTCAACCGTGTACCTCGGCGCCTTGATCATACGCCGACTCCTTGAAAGAGACCCTCGGTCGCCCAACCGAGTATAACCTACATATATAGTTGGGAATCCAATGTATCTCCTCCGGATAGGCTTTCATGGGCCCCAAATCTGCATGACCCAGGTTCCGGGCGGTGTAACCTTTTCCCTGAGCCATGTTAAGAGATACCCCCTTATATGACGCACTTTAGGTCTTACATTTGCCTCTTACGAAATGTAATTCGCGAACTAGGGTGTACGCCATAAAGGTTCGTCCCATTCATTTATTCATTCATTGTTGTTAAATCATTCAATCATTCATATTTAATTCTTTGTCTGATATTTAATTTGCGAAGACATCGCACAATGTTGTTCATTCATTTTTGCCTCAGATTCTTGTACAATCTTCTTGTCGAAATTCTCACGTATCATTTCTTCTTAGTCTTGCCTTTGATATACCTTTGTCGATTACTTACCACTGACCATTGACTTACTTTTTATGCCTTTTGTTCATTGTACTCTTTGCCTCGTAGTTTATCCCAATCCTTGAAGGACTCCTTCCCATCGTAACGTTACTTTGTTTCCATGCATTCATCTGCGGCACTTCTCGATGTTTCCACGGCACTTCGCGAGGAACTACAACCAATTATCGTTGCAAAGCATCGTAACATTCGCCTATTCTTGCGGCACTTCGCGATGCTTCTTCATTTCTTATCTCTATAGTATCCACCATCAGCTTCTCTTTTCTCTGTTCATCTTTGATATTGTTTCCAACCTTTCCTTTTAGCATTTCTCTCTTCACAACTCTCTCTATGTCAACCTCATAACATTTCGACCTTCCTTCCAATCTCCCTTTATAATTCCAATACCATTTGGATGGGGAAATTTTATGCATTGATGGTATGTTGATGCTACTCCCAAGATTTCGTGCGCCATGGTCGCCGATTAATGCGTTATAAGGAGATTCCACGTCAACCACGCAAAATAAAATGTCGGTGATAACCCTTGTAAAGGTATCCTCATGTGAACCTCTCCTTTAGGTTTGTTCATTTGTCTGTGCCGTTAAAACCGTAGATTTTGTACGTTGAAGGAATCAAATTTTCATCCTCTCCACCCATGGTCTTATAAGTATGGTAAAAGAATATTCACCGAACTACCGAGTGTCGATTAGGATTCTATTGATTGCCCAACAATTTTTCTGCCGTCATCTTCTCCATCAATTGGTCTTGGATTAATGTCTAGTCGCACCACCAACGGGCTACCATGTGCTTCTCTTCCTTTGGGTATCTCGTCAACAGAGAAAGAAATAATTTTTAGTTGCCAATCTTTCAATTGCGATTTTCTCGCCGGAGTTCATCACTTCTTTGTTATGAAAATCTCTTGCATATACTCTACTAAGCACATTATCGTGAAAATCTTCAATTGTACGATATGAATGAACTATAGAGTTACAAAATAGATTTTTGGCCTTTGTTCCCACTTCTATTACGAATGCTTCTTTTCCCTTCTTTGAAACTGTTCTTTGCACTTGATGGTGATGTTGTTAGTACTTGCTTCCCTTTCTCTTCATTTTTTAGAAAATGAGCCAATTTCCCACGATCAATCATTTTGAGGATGATTCTCTTTATGTTTCTGCAATCATTTGTTAGATGTCCATGAAAACGATGGTAAGAACAATATTCATGACTTCGTCACTTGGTGGTGGTTCACTCCCTGCATTCCATGGTGGTGGTACTTCCTCCATTACAAGTATAGCTTCCCAAATTTTCTCAACACTAGCATTTAGTGGTGGCATTCGATCTCTTCCCATACCACTCTGCGATTTCTTGGCCTTCCATGGTTATTACGCCTTTGTCCTCCATAAGTTTCTTGCATATGATCTAATCTCTGAATTTTATTATTGTTGCCGCGGTTGTAGTAGTTCCTTTCTCTATCAAACTCCTCCTGATCTCGGCTTCCCATTGCCACTATTTTCGATGTCCATCGTCAACTCGTTTTCCGGTTGCCCTTGCGAAGTGGTCGCCACTGAATTTAAAAATTTTGGTAATAAACTTGCATTCGCAGCGTTCGAACTTGTATTCGCAAGCGGGTATGATTCCATTTCATTTTGTCTTTTTCCAAAGCAATGTATTCTTCTTGGAGTTCTCATGGCTCAGCCATCGTAATCGTATTTTTAATTTGAATATTTGAATGTATAACAAACTTGTTGCGAACAGAGCATTTACAAATGATAAAATGAGATATCTTTCCTCTACCCTTCCGGCCATTTCACTGCACATTGTCCTCCATCTCATTGTCAAATGTCTTAAACTCTCGCCAACTCTTTGTTTCAATCCGAATACATCTTCAATTCCTGGTCGCGTGGAATTGTTACTTATATACGCTCCCAAGAAAATAGTTTGTAAATGGTTGAATGACGAGATTGTGTTTCTCGGTAATCCTTCAAACCATTTCAGTGCTTCTCCAATTAAGCTTGATGCGAAGTATTTGCACAATATGGCATCATGATTCTCCCACTATAACATACATCTCATATAAGCCTTGATGTGTTGTATCGCACGAGGTTGTTCCATCGAAAATGTTGGTTAATGCGAGTGATTGCATTTAGGTGGTATTCCTCCCATTTGTACTTCTATTGTGAAAGGAGTCTTCGCAGCTTCTGCGATGGCTTCATCCAACTGTCTTCTTCCTCCTTCCTTCCTACTGTTTAACAATTTTCTCATTTCTGCTAGTTCTTTCAAGATTTGCTCATTTTCCTCAGGATTTGATTCTGCTGGTCTTTTTAGCTCTGCCTCTTGCCTCCTGCGTTCATGCCTGTTTTGACCTTCTTGTCCACTATTTTCTTCTCTCCTTTCTTTGCGACTTTCTCCTTCGTCTCTTTCATCAATTCGCACACCATTATATCTATTGTTCTCTCTTCTGGGTTCTCTATCAACTCTCCTCTGCATCCTTTCGTATTCTCCATTGGTATTTCTATTGACACGATCTTGTGCTCGCCTCCTCTCTCGGTTGTCGTGATTATTTTGCTTAGGATTGCTTCTTCCAATTCTTGGTTTTCCACTTCTGCTCTTACTCTCTCTCTCTCTCGCAGGCTAAGCGTGCTTGTTCGGCATAATGTTTCTCAATGTCGTCCACGATCTCTTTTTGCCTTCTCAATGCTTCTCTTCCATGCGGTATTGCTCTTCCTTGTACATTTGGATCATTTGGCCCCCGAAATCGCCTAGTTCCCTGATTTTCTTCATTCTGCTCATCTTGGAAATTCTCGGGATGGGGAATATAACGATCTTCTGCGTCCTCTCTTCTTTCATGATGTTATGAGCTGAGATTTTGTGCTTCCGTTGGTTTTCTACCTCTGTAATTTCGTTGGTAAAGCTCTCCTTCTTTCTTCCTAGTCGATCTTGAACTCGATCTCGCAGTGCTTCTCGATCTTCTATTTTGCAATCTTATATTTTCCATTCTTAATTCATGATTCTGTCTTGTCAAGTTTGCTCGTTCCTCGCCTCTAGTCGCCTCTCTTCATGTATCGTTTGTCTCAATGTTTCAATCTTTGTGAGTTATTCATTTCTGGATTCATTTCTCCATTCATTCTTTGATCTTCTTCTCCTTGTCCACTTTGTTTACCAATTGTTGCTCTTCTTCCCTTTCATCCTCAGAATCCGTCCTCCAAGTGTGCACACTTACTCTATCGTAATCCACAGTTTCATTTTGCTACGGTGGAATTAAAGCTTGGACATGATTCTCTTCATCATTCCTCATATTCATCCTTGACGATTCTCCTCTTTCATTTCTCCTTTCTCCAGCAAGTCTTCCACTTCTTCTCACCGGTTGTTCAAGTACATTTCTTCTTCTAGCCATTTCTCTTTTGGTAAATTCTTTGAAAATTATCTCAAATTTCTTTCTTGTTAATTCTCTTCTTTTAATGCTTTGTTCAAAACTGTTTCTAGCGCCAATATGTAGTTGCAGGAAATCCCACAATACACCCCTCACTATATTTTGTTTAACTAATCCATTCAAAAGATAATAGATGAACAATTATGAATGAATGTTTATTAATAACTTTCTTGAATCTTTACACAGGAAAATGGAATTACACTTAAGAACTTACAAATATTCTCTCTCTTTCTCTCTCATAATGACTTGCTCTCCAATCCAAAAAGATCTCTCTCTCTACAACAGATTCACTCACCTCTTTATATAGGGTAATACATAGTGAATGACAGCTAAGCTGTCCTTTATTTTCGGGAATGTCTCGCGAAGTGTCGCAGGCGTACAAGTATTCGTATTCGCGACACCTCTTACCTTTCGCCAGATTTCATATCTTCCTATCGTCATCCAATGCGTCATTCATTATTAATCTTCTGCGACTTCCTCGCAATGTTGTTGTCGGTTGTCTTCGCGAATTGTTGTTGTGGCGATATTATGATCCTACATGTTTGTTTTCGTGAACTATGATTGTCCCATATCTTGTCAAAAGTAAAGTCTTTCGTAAGTCGATATTCTTATATTGATAAAGGAATGAATGGACTTTTGACAAATACAAAAGTTAAGCCTATATTGTCAATTATTGATGGAAGATAGGTTAAAATCTTTTGTTTTTCAAGGATTATGTCTATTGTATGTCATGGTGCGAATTGTGATGGAAAATAGAATGAATCCTTGTGTATTCCGCAGTAATTGATCTTCCCTGATCCATATTTTTTGTGTATTATTGTGAGGCTCCGTAATGTGTCTTATGTTGAGCACTAAAACAATCAAAGTTGATTATTTTCATGGTTAGCTTTGTTGTTGTTCCATAAGGTACTTTATGACGAGCATATTGAACTAAATTAATCATCTTGTTTAGTTATTTAGTTATGACTCCATAAGCTTTCTTATGTTTGAGAACTTTTGATTGGGTTGGTTATTTTCATAATTAACTTAGTCATTGCTCCATAGATTCTCTTATGTGAGTATGGCCAATTAAATTGATTACTCTTTGTGATTAGTTTGATTGTGTATTTCGATTAAAATAATCATAGGTTCTCTTGTGGTTAATTTAATTGAGGATTTTGGATTCAAATTCATACTTGTATGTGATTTGTTTGTCCAAAGAAATCCTTATTTTCTTTCGAAATTAAGGTCGCTCTTGTTGTTCTTTCGGGAATGACATATTATGTGGGAGAGTTCTTTTTGAACTTGCGCTTAATTGCCATATCTTTGTGGGGAGTGCGGCTGTGGAATATTATAGGGGTTATCTTGTATCTTTAAACTCCTTGATGAATGAATTTAGCTTCGGCTTTATGATTGCATCTAAATAAGATGATGTGTGTTTCTTTCTTTTGGTCATGAAATGTCTCCTTCGGAAATTTCATTAGGATCCCGTTCTTGTATCTTTTCCAATTTTATTGACAAAAAGGGGGAGAATTAATATGTAGTTCACACTACAAATACATATGGTTTTCGGATCATTATGTAAGGGGGAGTGGTTTCCATGTGAGATGGAGTATTGACTAAGGGGGAGTGATACATATCACCATAGTATTGTTGTTGAAGTTGTGATACAATTGAACTTTGACGATGTGTAATGATACTATGACACTGTATAACAATGATTGAGAACTCTTGTTTTCTTATTGTTATAGCTACGGATTTTCAACAACGATGATGCTAAACTTACAAACTTTGGGATCATTGGAGTACTTGGAAGCGACGAAGATTTCGAGTAATGTTGAAGATTAGACATGTGGAATTGTATTCCATATGTATTAATAGTTTTGCCACTAAAATTGACAAAGGGGGAGATTGTTAGAGCATTGCTCGGTCGAAATCGCATGCGTTGCTATCTCAAGCATGTTTGTCAATGTTAGTGATCAAAACTATAAGTCTTGATTTCTAACCTATGTAGCTAAAGGTCTCGGACTAGGATAGAAAGTGTAGTTGAGCTCAAGAACTCCATGGCAATCATCATACAAGACGAAGGACTACTCAAGGAACCGGTGGAACTTCATCGACTAAAAGGTATGTGGATACTTGAACTTATCTGTCACTCAAAAGTCTATTTACTCTATCTCCTACTCTTGAGACAAAAGTCGTTTAGACGTATAGACTTTCATTATACATATTTGCTATTTCGAGCCGAGTTTAACTCTCTATCTATTTCTCGAAATATGTGTTGGTAAGCTTTCGCTTTAACCGAATTCATCTTTACCTAGTGACGAAAGTCATGATATGTTTCAATCACTTTGGAAATTGCTCTGACGAAAATGGTCTGTGAATAACGGCTATATAACGTTCTCTGAGAATGTTTCAATGATTGAAATCAGAGTTTAGATTACATAACCATTGGTTGGATATAAGCATTGTTGTGGAAACACATATATGTATAAGTCCTTATTCATTGAACCAAAGTTTGCGAACTTTGTTGATCAAGAGAAATGGAAGAGGCGCAAGCCAAGTCCGCGAACTAGCAGAAGTTCTTGACCGAGAATTTCTGCTGGAGTTTGTGTACTCCTTCCATGAGCTTAAGTCCGCGAACTTGAGTAGGTTATATCTAAAACCGGTTGTTCTTGAACTAATGTTTATATAAACTAAGGAATGCTTTTGCAAACTGTGGCTATAAAGTTCACCGATTCAAGTGAATCAAACCGTTTTTGCTTCGATTGTATCTTGTGTAGTTACATAAGATCTAAACAATTGAACAAATCTCTAACTTGTTTATTTGAGTCATTTGAACTAGTTATGGTGAAGAAGAATATGGTTGATATGAGAGTGTTCATATGGCTAACCATTTGGTTGACTTTTATTGGACCAACAAATGTTAATGTTTGGGTACGGTTCATAAACCCGAAATTGAACATTTCGTTTGTGTATAACAAGCTAAGTTTTCGATCCAATGGTTGAGAAATATTATCTTGAATCTAATCAGGTTTTCATCTAACGGTGAATATTGAATGCTTTGTTACTAAGCTAACATTGATTGCAAACCCTGATTCGAAAGACTATATAAGGGAGAACTCTAGCAACTGGGAAATCTAATCCCCACACTATACGTGCGATACTAGTTTGCTAAGATAGAGTCGATTCTCCTTTAACCTTTGGTTTTCTTCTTCTAAAACCAGGTTAACGACTTAAAGACTTCATTGGGATTGTGAAGCCAGACCGATACTACTTTTCTTGTAGTTGTGTGATCGATCTTGCGGTTTCTATAAATGCGAGTACAATTGAAATAATTGGCTTGAGATTTATATCTCCGCTAGGCAAGATAGAAAAGAAATCACAAACACTTCGTCTCATCGTTTGTGATTCCACAATATCTTTTTTTGCTGCGTCGATTAAGATTATTCTGAGGTGATCAATAATACTAGGTTGTTCTTCGGGAATATATGTCCGGGTTATTGATTGGTTCCTGTTCACCTTGATTTATCAAAAGACGGAACAAAACTCATAGGTTTATTCATGGGAGACGGATTTATCTATTCTACAGACTTTTCTGTGTGATACAGATTTGTTTATTAAAGTCTTCAACTTTGGGTCGTAGCAACTCTTAGTTGTGGGTGAGATCAGCTAAGGGAATCAAGTACGTAGCATCCTGCTGGGATCAGAGGTGTAGGAGCATAACTGTACCTTGGATCAGTGTGATATTGATTGGGGTTCAACTACAGTCTAGACCGAAGTTAATTTGGAGTAGGCTAGAGTCTGTAGCGGCTTAATACAGTGTGTGTTCAATCTAGACTAGGTCCCGGGGTTTTTCTGCATTTGCGGTTTCCTCGTTAACAAAATTTTGGTGTCTGTGTTATTTCTATTCCGCATTATGTTTGTTTATATAATTGAAATATCACAGGTTGTGCGTTGTTCAATCAATTAGAATATCCGACCTTTTGGTTGTTCATTTAAATTGATTGACACTTGGATATTGGTCTTTGGTACCATCCAAGTTATCTCTCTTTGATAAAGACTCGCAGATTTCTATTTGCTTGAGTAAAGATCAAATCGAGAGATTGAGATATAAAATCGTTGATATACTTTTTATGTAGATTGAGTCTAACTGTCTAGTTGATTCTCTAGAAAGTATATTGGAGTTTGTCCAAACAGATTGCTAAGCGAAATATTGGGTGTGGTTGTTAGACCCCCGCTTTTTCATTAACGACTTAAAGGCTTCATTGGGATTGTGAAGCCAGACCCAGCTATTTTTTCAGTAATTGCGTATTCTGATCTTGCTTTGTTCTATCGTATTGAGTATTATATTCTCTAAGATTTGTACGAGATTTGATCTCCGATAGGCAAGATAAAAATTAGTCACAAACATCTTCGTCTCATCGTTTGTGATTCCACAATATCTTGTTTCGCTACCATACGATTAAGATTATTGTGAGGTGATTGATGTTACTAGGTTGTTCTTCGGGAATATAGGTCTGGTGTATCAATTGGTTCCTTTTCATCTTGATTTATCAAAAGACGGAACAAAACTCATAGGTATTTCTGTGGGAGACAGATTTATCTATTCAATATACTTTTCTGTGTGAGACAGATTTGTTTATCTAGTCTTCGACTTTGGGTCGTAGCAACTCTTAATTGTGGGTGAGATCAGCTAAGGGAATCAAGTGCGTAGAGTCTTGCTGGGATTCAGAGGCGTAAGGAACGCGACTGTACCTTAATAATTGTGAGATTGGTTAGGGCTCAACTACATTCCAGTCCGAAGTTAACTTGCAGTAGGCTAGTGTCTGTAGCGGCTTAATACAGTGTGGTGTTCAAATCTGGACTAGGTCCCGGGGTTTTTCTGCATTTGTGGTTTCCTCGTTAACAAAATTTCTGGTGTCTATATTATTTTATTTCCACATTATATTTTCTATATAATTGAAATATCACAGGTTGTGCGTAGTTCAATCAATTAGATAATCCAACCTTTGGTTGTTGATATAAATTGATTGACACTTGAACATTGGTCTTTGGTACCGTTCAAGTTGTTTCTCATAATAATCAGGCTCACGGATTCTATCTGTTTGATTTGCTGATTACATTGAGAAACAGAGATATAACTCTTAGATATATTTCCATTGATTGAGTCTGACTGTCTAGTTGATTCTCTTGGAAATTATATTAGAGTTTGTCCATACAGATTGCCTAAGCGAAATATTGGGTGTGGTTGTTAAACCCCCTCTTTTTTAATTGGTATCACAACAGGCAAACACGTTTAAGACCTTATAAGTCTGTGTTTGTAGCAATCTAACTCTATGGGCAGTAGTGATATCTCTGACAAGCACCATCGCTTTAGAAACCTTATGACTTGGTTCAAAGCCTTGTTTCTCATGAGAAATCTCTCACGTCTTCTCCATTGTCTAAAATTGTGTATAACTGGTAAAAACACCTAGATGAACAGTTGAATGATCTTTCAGATGAAAGTGATTTAGATGAGGGACAAGATGTTGTTGAGTAAGTCTCACAATATATCAATCTTTTTGACCATATCATAAACAAAAAGAAGTCAACATCTTGCTTGGCTGAATTTCTGACTCCTCTCTCTCTAGAAAACAGGATATTGAGAAAACTCTTAAGGGATACGATTGTGGTTATAATCTCTTACAATATCTTCTTAAAGATCGTGAAGAAAGTCTGCGTTCAAAAAACTCTGAATGCGATAATTTTCGTCGAAATATTTTTGTGTTGAAAGAAAGACTTGCAGAAACTGAAGCTAGATATGACTCTCAACAAAATTGTTTTAATGATAAAGAAATCGGCTCTCTCGCTAGAGAAAAACAATTGGTGGGTGATGAGCACGAAAGTGCGCCGCATTTTAACCCATAAATACATTAGTTGGGACTCATTTTATCACTAATAAACTTGTTTGTAGGAGTTTTTGTGAAATAAGCTCTTATGGAGAAAGTTGCTCGAAAAGTGGTTTTTGTACCCCCGGAGGACACATGTTATTCGGACTCTCAGTTTTGGAAAAGGGGCACCTCAATTATTAAGGGGTACCTCAACGGATAAGGGACACCTTCCTTACTATTTACACCCCATAAGGCAAGTGCTAAAGGGACACCAGCACAGGATTAGGAGGAGGTCATCTTCAACCTTTTGAATTTGAATTTTGGCGGGAAAATTTGGTTTTAATAGATTAAAATTAGGGTTTGAGTTCTAGGTGTGTTTTAAGGAGACTCAATGGATGAAATCAAATGGCTTTGTTCCTGGTACCTAAACAGGTCTGGTATGGGTCATCGTTTCGATCAAAATTGGTTAGATAATCGGGAATTCAAGGAAACAGTGTCTCAACTGCAGAATTTTTCAATCAGGTTTTGGACGTGATTCAAGGAGACTCAGTCGCTAGAATTGATTGGATATGGTATATTTGGATTAACAGGCCTGGTAATGGGCTTTGATTCAGTTAGAGTTGGCTAGATCGATGATTTGAAGAAAACATGGCACGTTATTTATGAGAGCAAACCCGAGATTTCCCGTGAAGAATTGTGGAGTGTTTTAACGAGATTTATCTTGGAATTGAATTGAGAATATCCTGTTGAGTCAAAACAGGGAAGGTAATGTGATTTGTAACGTGAAAGAAAGAAGATTGCTTCATATCTCGAAAGACAGGGAGGATAAAATATTTCGGGTATGATTCTCTATATTTGGAAAGAATGCGTGTGTTCTGAGAGTTTTTGACACTAGCTGGGATACGCAGAGACGTGTTTACATGGAGTTGGACTGCTATTGACGCGTGAAAGAGAAAAACAAGGAAATAATTCCTGTAATATGACCACGGTAATAAAGAGAAGATATCTGCATTAAGCTCGAGAGATTTCACTGTTGTTCTGTATAAAAGGGGCTTTGAGAGGTCATAGAAAGCATATCGAGAGTTGGGGAAAAGAACAGAGGGTTGCAGAGCAGATTTCTCTGCTGCTGCAGAGAAGAAGAAGAAGAAGAACATTCGACGCAATCGATCGTCGCAGAGAATCATCGTTTATAAATGAGTACTCATAACAGTCAGTTTGGCAAGCTTGTTTTGAATTTGCAACAAATATTGTAACGGTGACTTCTGTAACGCCAATACAGCGTTGCAGATTAATTGTATTATTAGCTTTCTTTAATAAAAACACCATTTGAGCTATGAATTATATTTTTGAGTGTGTTTTCATTATGAGAAGCTAAGCCCCAACACTGGGTTGACGGAGGAATCCGAACTTCATACATGGGTGAATTTATTTTATTTTCTATTTGACTTTTTCACTAATTAGAATAGAATTATGATTTGAATTAATTAGTTATCATTTTATTAGATGGGTCATGCTTTCTTAGATGTTTGATGTCCCATGCTTACGATTTATAACTAATATTTTGAGAATCTACCTTGGAAAAAATAAGAGTCCATGTTGTTTTATTTATTGAGCGATAATTGTTGAGAATAAATAATTGAGCCTTATGTTATGAATGCGGTGGAATCCTAAACCCAGTAACTCTCTCTTTTATTATTTTCATTAAACCTTTAAATTTAATCTTCACAAGTCTTAGAGTTCGAATCTTAATTACTACAACAACGACAAACAATTAAAAATCGCATCAGAGGGTGATCTAACTGCTGCTCTTGATAAGGTCAAATCACTGGAAGAGAATCTGAAAAGATTCAATACTAGCTCTACAAAATTATCCACTAAGCTGGGAGCATGTAAAGAACATCGTGATACACGTGGTCTGGGATATAAAGGAATATACGCTCCAAGTACTAGTAAGATTAATTTTTTCAGTGCTAATGACAATTTCCTAAGTGAAAATTGCACTGATATCAAAAGTGAAAAACTACCTTCAGCAACAGATGTTTCTAAAAACAAAGATTGTCAACCTTCAAAAACAGGTCATATGTGAACAGTCAAAAACATTCCCTTCAACTGTTATTATTGCAGACACAAAGGTCACCTTGGAAGGAGATGTCGTTTTCGATTGCGGAAGGGAAAACTTTATAACATTCTTGTCTGGATGTCTAAAGAAGAAATCCAACCTGCTTCTCATTATGCTGGTGTTAAAGGTCAGTTCTAAAATCAAGAAAAGTCCTGTGATGGGCTAATTCTTGGTTGTAAATATGACACAAAATCTGTTTACAACTGTAAAGAGAACAATTTTATATGGATGACTGACAAAATAAATAGTTTGTGATGATAAAAAAAATTCGGAGAAATAAAAAAACCCCTAACTCCACTTCTCTCATTAGACAAAGTATTGAATATAAAGTGTCTGTTCCTGAATACATTCACATGAATAATCGTATTCGGATCTCAATACCAGTATCAATAGACTCAAGCGCAGTATCAAGAAGGCGAGAAAAGCATCTGTGTCAGGTATTTCCAGTTCTTCTCTTATTAATTCTCTTGAGAGAACTTGTGATATTTTTGATGTCAGTAAAGAAAGAAAAATGGAAAATGTCAATACTCTTGATGAGCTATATGCTTGTCAAATCACAACATGACCACCTTTTTATGTGTGTCCTCTCTGACACCATGTGATGATGCACATATTTCACAAGAAGCGAGTTTCTTCTTGTCTAGTGGTCTGTGTTGTATTTGTTTTGGTTTATTAATATGATTATCTCACTGTTGATCCCGGCTCGGTCATTTGTTACACTATGTAACATAAGTGATCTATGTTTCTTGAGGAAAATTCTTTGTAAAACTTCGTTTTGCTCTTCCCTAATTACAGTTGATTTGTCAATCAACTATTGTCTTGTGCTCTATTCTGTGAGCAAAGATATTCTGTCTTATGTTTAGAAATTGTCTTTGATTTTTATCAAAACTCTCTTGTAAAATAGACTCCATTGACCGCTTGTTTTTGAACCTGGTTCATAACCCACGAGCGTATGTGCACCCGACCCTTTACCGAAAGTATACGATTAACTCTAGGGTTCCCTATAAAAGTCTCTTATATATATATATATATATATATCATGAACTTCTTTCTCTGATATATACTCGTTCCGTAACGTCAAAGATTTCTCCTGTGAGATTATGGTGTGCACAATGGATGGATGCAAAAAGGAAGATGAAGGAGGCAAGTTATTGAGTTTCACGAAAAACCTCTCTCCATAACCGGCTTTCATGCAGTCGATCATGAAAAAGATCTTCCAGTTCAGATATCATCTCAATTAGTTGGAAATCTTCTTTGAGATTTTGAGGTTGTACGTGGACAACTTGAAATTGCAACTGATGAACTTGCTTGTGTCCGTTCCTTGGTTACAGATTATATCTAAAAGATTTATTTTGTCTTGGAAACTTCTTATGAGAATCTATTCTTGTGTTTTAAGAAGGATAACTAGGTTTTGGAATAACAATTATTGTGAGTACCCATAGTTGTTGCCAACGATTTTTATCTTGCAATGTTTTTAGATTTATTTCTTTAAATTCTAAAGTTTATTTGGAAAATGATTTTGCAGTATTAATCTTTATTGGTTTTATATATTGCAAAAATAATTGTATGGGATATGTGTGTTTACGTCCGTGAACTATGATTATCCCATATATGTCAAAAGTCTATTATATATATGTCTTTATGCAAATATTGATGGAAAATAGAATGAACTTTTGATAACAAAGATTAAGTCTATGGTATCATTATGCAAATATTGATGAAAATAGAATGAATCTTTGTATATTCCGCAGTATTGATCTTTCCCTGATCCACTTCTATGTGAAAGTACTGTGCGGCTCGATAAGTTCTCTTATGTTAAGCATTTCCGATTAAATTAATCATGGGTTCTCTAGTGGTTAATTTAATTGAGTTTTCTGGATACAAATTCATGTTTCATGTAATTTGTTAATGTCCAAAGAAATCCTTCTTTACTTGTAAAAGTAAGGTCTCTATTGTTGTTCTTTCGGGAATGACATTTTATGGGGGAGAGTTCTTAATTGAACTTGTGCTTAATTTCCAAATCTTTGTGGGGAGTGCGGCTGTGGAATATTGTAGGAGTTATCTTGTATCATTATAAACTCCTTGATGAATACACTAAGTTTTGACTATGTGAAATCATCGAAACAAACTTGATATGTTCTCTTTTAGTCATGAAGTATCTCTACGAGAATTTCATTTTGATCCCGCTAGTTTTCGTACCTTTGCCAATTTATATTGACAAAAAGGGGGATAATTATTGTGTAGTTCATACTACAAATACATATGGTTTACGGATCATTATGTAAGGAGGAGTGGTTTTCATTGCGAGATGAAGTATTGACTAATGGGGAGTGATACATATCACCATAGTATTGTTGTAAAAATTATGATACAATTGGACTTTGATGCTGTGTAATAATACTATGACACTTTATAACAATAAGAAAACATCCTGTTTTTATATATTGTTATTGCTACGGATCTTCAACAATTATGATGCTGATTTGAACACGTTCAGAATCACTAGAGTACTTGGAAGTGATGAATATTTCGAGTAATGTTGAAGAATCAAGGAAATCAAGCATTTGGATGAGAATCTACAAAGGTTATTTATTTTGTAATCCATATGTATTGATAGTTTTGTCTTTAAAATTGACAAAGGGGGAGATTGTAAGAGCACTGCTCGGTCGAATTCGCAAGCGTTGCTATCTCAAGATTGTTTGTTAAGTTTAGTTGCCCTATAAGTCTTGATTTCTAGTCTACTTATAGCTAAGTCTCAGATTAGGATAAAATGTGTAGTTGAGCTTTAGACTCCACGGTGTTTATCGATTGAAGACGAAGAACTACTAATGGGAGCTTGTGGAACTTCATCAAAAAAAGGTATGTGGAGACTTGAACTCATCTATCACTCAAAAGTCTATTTCTACTCTATCTCCTATTTGAGACAAAAGTTGTATAGCTATATAGACTTCAATTATACACATTTGATATTTCAAGCTAAGTTTAACTCGCTTACATATTTCTCGAAATATGTGTTGGTAAGCTTTCGCTTTAACCAAGTTCATCTTATATTCTTGACGAAAGTCAAAAGATGATTATGTAAAAATCTCCTGGTAACATCTTATATGATTTGTGTGAGACAGTCATTTGGTGTAGACTCGGAATGTTTCGTATTGATCATTTGATCAATTGAAAATTGCTTTGAAGCTAATAGTTTGTGTGAGACAACTATTGTCGTCTTCTAAGAATGTTTCAAAGATTGAAATGGGAGTTTAGAACAATTAACCGGTAATTGGATATAGCACAGTATGCGTACTTGTATGCTAACTGTTTCCATTTATTCCAAGTCCGGGAACCATTGTATGCATACCCGTATGCGTACTGGTTTGTTAGTTGAAGTCCGTGAACTTAGTATGCATACCCGTATGCGTACCGGTGTAAGTTCAAGTCTGGGAATTCAACTGAGTTTGGTTGTGTACGACAATATGCGTACTCGTTCGCATACTGGCGAACCCAGATCAAGTCCGGCTACTTAGGTATGCGTACATGTTTGCATACTTGAGTGGGTTATGTTCTAAAATCGGTTTGTTCATGAACTAATACATTTATAAAATAAGGAATGCACTCTTTTTCAAAACGTGGCTATAATGTTCATGAATTGATTCGAGTGAATCAAAATCGATTTTGCTTCAATTGTGTCTTGTATACTTCTATGAGAATATAAACAATTGAACAACTCTATAATTAGTTTCATTTGAGTCATTTGAACTAGTTGTGTTAAGATGAACAAGGTTGATATGAAAGTGTTCATATGGATAACTTCAGTTAACTATTTTTGAGCTAACAAGGTGTACACGTTTAAGTACGGTTACCCATATCTAAATGAAGTCACTTTTCATTTGTCTGTAACAAGCTAAGTTCGATCTAACGGTTGAAAGATAACAAGCTTGAGTCTAATCATGTTTTCATCTAACGGTGAATATTCAATGCTTTGTTACCAAGGTAACATTTATTGCAAACCCTGATTTGAAGATTATATAAGGGAGAACTCTAGCAACTGGGAAACCTAATCCCTACACCTCTTGTGTGATACTAGTTGCGACTAGAGTCGATTCTCCTTTAACCTAGGATTTTCCTAAAACCAATATAGGTTAACGACTTAAACATTTCATTGGGATTGTGAAGCCAGACCAAACTATTTTCTTTGTAGTTGCGTGTTCTGATCTTGCTTTGTTCTATCGTATTGAGTATTATCTTCTCTAAGATTTGCTCGAGATTTAGTCTCCGATAGGTAAGATAAAAAGTAGTTACAAACATCTTCGTCTCATCGTTTTTGATTCCACAATATCTTATTTCGCTACCATACGATTAAGATTATTGTGAGGTGATTGATGTTACTAGGTTGTTCTTCGCGAATATAAGTCTGGTGTATCAATTGGTTCCAGTTCATATTTATTTATCAAAAGACGGAACAAAACTCATCGGTATTTTTGTGGGAGACAGATTTATCTTTTCAATAGACTTTTCTGTGTGAGACATATTTATTTATCAAGTCTTCGACTTTGGGTCGTAGCAACTCTTAGTTGTGGGTGAGATCATCTAAGGGAATCAAATGCGTAGAGTGCTGCTGGGATTCAGAGGTGTAAGGAACGTGAATGTAGCTTAATCAATGTGAGATTGGTTAGGGCTCAGCTACATTCCAGTCCGAAGTTAACTTGCAGTAGGCTAGTGTCTATAGCAGCTTAATACAGTGTGGTGTTCAAATCTAGACTAGGTCCCGGGGTTTTTTCTGCATTTGCGGTTTCCTCGTTAACAAAATTCTGGTGTCTGTGTTATTTATTTTCCACATTATATTCTCTATATAATTTAAATATCACAAGTTGTGCGTAGTTCAATCAATTAGATAATACAACCTTTGGTTTTTGATATAAATTGATTGACACTTGAACATTGGTCTTTGGTACCGTTCAAGTTGTTTCTCATAATAATCAGGCTCACGGATTCTATCTGTTGATTCTCTTGGAAATTATATTGGAGTTTGTCCATACAGATTGCCTAAGCGAAATATTGGGTGTGCTTGTTAGACCCCCGCTTTTTCAATTGGTATCAGAGCAGGCAAACACGTTTAAGACCTTATAAGTCTGTGTATGTAGCAATCTGACTCTATGGAAAGTAGTGCTATCTCTGACAAGAACCACCGCTTTAAAAATATTCTGACTTGGTTCAAAGCCTTGTTTCTCCTGAGACACGTCTTCTACATTGTCTTAAACGGTGTATAACTGGGAAAAACGCCTAGATGAACAGTTGGATGATCTTTCAGATGAAAGTGATTCAGATGAGGGACAAGATGTTGATGAGGAAGTCTCACAATATATCAAGTTTTTTGACCATCTCATAAAGAAAAAGAAGTCAACATCTTGCTTGGATGAATTTCTGACTTCTATCGGTCTAGAAAACAGGAAATTGAGAAAACTCTTTAAGGGATACGATTGTGGTTATAATCTCTTACAATCTCTTCTTAAAGATCCAGAAGAAGGTGTGCGTTCAAAAAACTCCGAATGCGATAATCTTCGTCGAAATCTCATTGTGTTGAAAGAAAGACTTGCAGAAACTGAAGCAAGATATGACTCTCAATAAACCTGTTTTAATGACAGAGAAATCGGCTCTCTCGCGAAAGAAAAACAAGTGGAGGCTGATCTAACTACTGCTCTTGATAAGGTCAAATCACTGGAAGAGAATCTGAAAAGATTCAATACTAGCTCTACAAAATTATCCACTATGCTGGGAGCATGTAAAGAACATCTTGATACACGTGGTCTGGGATATAAAGGAATATATGCTCCAAGTACTAGTAAGATTAATTTTTTTCTGTGCTAATGACAATTTCTTAAGTGAAAATTTCACTGATATCAAAAGTGAAAAACTACCTTCAGCAGCAGATGTTTCTGAAAACAAAGATTGTCAACCTTCAAAAACAGCTCATATGAGAACTGTCAAAAACATTCCCTTCAACTGTTATTATTGCAGAAACAAAGGTTACCTTGGAAGGAGATGTCGTTTTCGATTGCGGAAGGGAAAACTTCATAACATTCTTGTCTGGATGTCTAAAGAAGTAATCAAACCTGCTTCTCATTATGCTGGTGTTAAAGGTCAGTTCTACAATCAAGAAAAGTGATGTGATGGGCCAATTCCTAATTGTAAATATGACACAAAATATGTTTACAACTGTAAAGAGAACAATGTTATATGGATGACAGATAAAATAGATAGCTCTGTGATGATAAAAATAAATCGGAGAAATAAAAAAACCCCAAACTCCTCTTCTCTCACTAGAGAAAGTCTTGAATCTAAAGTGTCTGTTCCCGAATACATTCACATCAATAATGTGTTTCGGAGCTCAAGACTAGTATCAATAGACTCAAGCGCAGTATCAAGAAGGCGAGAAAAGCAGCTGTGTCAGGTATTTCCAGTCCTTCTCTTATTAATTCTCTTGAGAGAACTTGTGATTTTTTTGATGTCAATGAAGAAAGAAAAAGGGAAAATGTCACTACCCTTGATGAGCTATATGCTCGTCAAATCACAACATGGCCACCTTTTTATGCGTGTCATCTCTGAGACCATGTGACTGATCGTTTTGGTATGCGTCAAAAATAATTTCACTTTCTCACTCTACTAATATAAATGAAGTACGTGGTAAGAAAGAGTTCGTTCCCACAGAGAGGCTTTTGTTGTTATAAAATTTCAGTTTCTTAGTAACCAAGGGGGGGTTTTTTGTTTTAGCAAAGCAATAAAATAAATTGAAAGCAATAAAATAATTTGAATAATCAATAAGGAGAAGATATTGGTCACGGGATAGTATCATTCACAAACATGTATTTTCATCAATAACTAGAATTGGTATTTTAATCTCTCATTTACTAAAAGTCCTAGGATACCTTGATCGCAAGTATATTCCGCTAATTCCCTGATATAATCACAACCACATTAAAAGATGCATATGTGAATTTTTCCTAGAAAGCAACCTAAAGTGTAAAAGCACAATTAAGTTTAACTCCCTAAAAGCACTAAGTTCTATGGAATAAGACTAATCAATGCAAACGAACGTGTAAAAGCACTAATCCGTTTTAACAAAGGTTATGATTCACTTGTGACTAGTAGGATATATCACTACAAGCACTACCCACAATTATGCTACTTAGAATCAGGGATAAACAACTTTTTCGTATTGAAAACCCTAATATAGCTTTAGAAATGAATACAAATCGGATTGATTCCGGACTCAACCAAACAAACCATCAAATCATATGACAATATAAACCATGAATCATAAACAATAACTTATTGAGACAAAACTAATTCATAGATGCGAATATCATATTTGAGAAATCAACTTTATCCCATGACCAACAATAGTTGTTTAGCTACTCATAGCTTTTGAGTTCATCATATTCAATAATAAAATGAAGAAGATGAAAAACAAAAATGAAAGCAAACCCTAGTCGCCGCTCTCCAAAGCTCCAAGTAGAAAAATACGTCCTCCCAAAAAAAGTAGAAAACTTTCTCTTTATAGCTTTTATTGTTTCCATAAGTAGGTCAGGGACTGAGTCAAATGTGAGTCAAACCCGAGTCAGAATCAGCTGGGCTGAGTTGCCAGGCCATAGTCTTGCACTGGCCAGAGCTGTGCATTGAACAATCATTGTGCATCATTGCTTCTGATCCAGCCATGTTGGCGCTTCGTTCCTTCCCATGCTCAGTTTCGGCTCCAATTCCATCTCCACCTGCAGCATCATTCCAGCCATGATAACCGCACCTTCAAATACAGGCCATATCGACCACCACATCCACTTTCAGACCAACCACTATCAAACGCAACATCATCAATATTACTTGAGCCATCTGAACCTGCACGCAACCATTACATCGACGACTTCTTCTTAACCACCAACCTGTAGCTTGATTTGCTTTAACTCAGTCCAAACCCTGCTGAGTTCTTCTCATTCTCTGTAATTGTGTTGCTTAGCATCATACCAAGACCACAGCCTCATAAATCTGATCACTTGAGCACCATCTCTAAGCTATCTCCTTTCCACTGCCTTAAGCCACCACCAGCTCGAGTTCACCTGCAATACTCAACTGCACCCTATACCCACAACTCCAGCTGCACTTCATAGCAGCATCAAATCCCTGCAGTTCCTTGTTGGCTATAAACTTAGCCAACTGCAATTTCAGTTCTATCCATCGGCTTGAGTTCGATTAATCCCACATAAACCATTTCATTACTAGCTCATCCTTGACATCATCTAACTCACAGAACCTCCAACCAGCACCATTACAACCTCAGTACCACTGGCACCTGCAACACCAGCTTCATTTCATACTGCATGTAAACAACCATTGCAGCTGAATCTCCCCAGTTTCATCTCGAAATCAACACCATATTGTGGTTCTTTCAACTCAAAGTCACCACTGCCATCCTGTTCAATTGCAATTGCAGCTGCAAAACTCATCCTGCAACTCCCATTATTCACAGCCATTCCTCCATGACCTGCAACATATCAAATCCATTATGTGTCTATATTAGTCTCAATTCTCTGTAATGTTAGTACTCGATTTTGCGCTTATTTTGGTATTTTATGTCTTTGTAGGTGTTTTTGGAGAAATAAGCTTTTGTGGGAATCGTGGCTCGAAAAGTGGTATTTGCGCTCGTGGGAGAAAATTACTATTCGGACCCCTCATTTGGATAAGGGGCGCTTCAATTACTAAGGGGTATTCCACTGATAAGGGGTACCCTAATTGCTATTTACACCTCATGGCTATTTGCACCCCAGAAATTATTGTTTCCGCCCTAATTGCTAAAGGGAATCCACTGTCGGATAGGGGGAGGTCATCCCCTTCATTTTGAATTAAGAAAATTGGCGGGAAAAGTCATTCTTTCACGGGCAGAGTTTGGATTCGAGTTTTGGAGGTCTTCTGAAGAGATTCAATCGCCAAATAAGGTTGGGCTGGACTTTATTTAGCATAACAGGGTCGCTGTGATTGATTAGACCCAACCAATTCATTTGGATAAGCGAGGGAAAAGCAAAACAGGGGACGGGAAGAATATCCGATGGCTGCGTGAATTCCGTGCAAGATTTTGACGTGATTTTGAAGATTTAAACGCGGATTGTGTTGTTACCGATTAACTTGAGTGGATAATGACGTGTTTTGGATCTAAGGAAAAGGAATGAAATCTTCTTATATTCGGTATTATCTAAAACAGGAAGTAAATAAACTCGCGACTTGCCGTGGAGGAAAAGAGAAGATTTCTCGGTGATTTGATCACTTGTTTGATATAAATAGGGTGGTACGACTCCTAGAAAGGATACGAGACTTTGGGGGACCGAACGGAGGCAGAGAGGAGAAGTAATCGAGCTGCGAAATTGTTGCTCTTCTTTGCAAGAACCCTAGAACACGAAGAACATTGACCTTACGAGGAACGATCGCAGAAAGCTATCGCTGTTCAACAATGGAGAACCGTAATATCGTTTATAAGGAGACTTATTTCTCTCGTAATCAGTTCGCACCTATTGTAACAACTGTTTGTAACGCCACCGAAGCGTTGCAAACCGTCCGAGTCATTAGTTTTCTCTTGTTTTTCACCTATTTGAGCTATGAACTATTATTTTGAGCACGTGAATAATATGAGGAGCTAAACCCCAACACCTTGGGATGACGGAGGAAGCCATTCTTTACGCATGTGGTAATTCTATTTAATTCTTTTATGACTTTTTGCACTTGATTTAATTGTTTTATGATTTTCTCTAATTAGTTGTGATTTCGTTTGATGACGTATGCTTAGTTTTAGTACTTTTGATGCGCCATGCTTGTGATTTACAATTAATCTTTTAAAAATCTACTTTCGGCAATAAATTAGAGTCAATTACTTGAGCTATGAATGTCTAGAATTATTAGTTGAACCACATGAATATAAGAATTGGTGGAATCCTGAGTCCTAGTATCTCTCGATATTGTGACATCTTTTGTATATATTTTTATTATTGAGTCTGAAATCAATCTTTACAAGTCTGAGAGGAACGACATCTTATTACCACTTTACTACAACTTGTTAAAATCACATCAATTTTTGGCGCCGCCGACGCGGACTTGTATTTAGATTTGTTTTAGGTTTATTTTTATTATTTTTTGTTCCTTTTTTACGCCTTTGGTATTTTTTTGATTCTTTTCAGATTTGGAGCGAAGCTACAAGGAAAGAAAAAGTGCTATAAAAGGAAAGCATCGCCAAAGAAGGAAAGAAAAGAGGAGTCCAAGGAGTGAAGAAGAAGATTTTGTATATAGTTGTTTTGTTTTATTTTTAGAATCTGTAAATAGGGTTGTATTTTTGTAATTTTTCTTTTTATTTTTGGATATTTTTATTTTTGGACACTTTTTGGACTTGGACATTATTTTTAAAACCCTAAGGAAGGGTTGAGATTAAATATAAACTGTTTGCAGGGAAGGACGACAGATTCGACGATCGTCTCGGCCCCTCGGGTTCGTACACTGACATAGGAGTCGGTGGCCCGAGTCGACTTCAACGGTTCATCGCCCGTCTCGGTACGGAGGTAAGACTCTATCCACCCACGAATCCCCGTCGGTGGGTTTTATTCTGTGTGACAACTCACACCCCGCGAATAGAATGTCGAACCGGTATTACAATAGCCAATACAACGAATATCCGACCGAGTTTCGAAATGGACGTTACTACTTTGACCATAGTGTGAATAGTGGTTGGGAACATCAGCCTTTTCAAGGTTATGGCTCATACCATGATGAGCCCAATTACTATCCACACACGCACGGGTCATACGAGCAAAATTCTTATGTTTCTCCTTTAGAAGAGTCTCTCAGGAAATTAGAGGAGACGACACGTAGGTTAGCTAAGATGAATAACTTAGTTTATGACGAAAGAGAACTTTCTATAGAGGAATCCCTCAAGCTGATAACTGAGACGAATGAAAGAATTGCTCGAAATCTAGATTTCCAATATAGTGTTTCCAAAAATACCCTTGAAAATGAGGATAGTTATTTGCATAATCAAGATGACGAGGATAAAATTGGTAACACTACTTGTTTAGATGAGGTTCAACCATTTTCATGTTATTATAACGATGATTATGATGAGGATAGTGTTGATGAAGAATCTGAAATATTTAGGCATAGTGATCAGGAATTTGCTACTCCAATTGAGCGTTACAATGATAATATTATTTCTAGTTCAATTCAAAATAATTTTAATAATTATTCACCTATTCAAAAGGACGAGGATTTGACTAGAAATACCACCGTTTTAGACGATGTAGTATTCCCTTATGATTACGAAGCCGATGATAGTTTTGAGGAACGAGTTTCTTATGAGAATATTGTTTTAGAGTCTAGCGATTTAGAAACATTAGTCTTAGACAAAGAAAATGAACTCGTAGAGATGAGTGAGGATGAACCTGACTTAGAAGAATCAATTGACCATTTTCAGGAATCAGATGACCTTGAAATTAGGGAAGTTGTGACTAGTCTTTCTAGAGACACTAAAAACTCTAAGTTTGGGGGTGATTATCATTCTCCGCGTGCTTTAACTCTTAGAAAGGTCCCTCACTTGGGACTTGACATTTGTGACTCAACCATTTTACAAGATTATCTTCACACACGTTTTCCTGAACCCAGTGATGTCCATAGGGAAGTTCAGTTGTTAGAAACCCATCCTCTGGTTGATGTGGTTTACCCAGGCTATGATACCCAGATTGATTCTGTTTTCCCACCAAATATTTTTCAACCAATTGTGGGAATGTATGAGTTCAAAATGTGTCCGTTATTAAGTTCTGAGACCGAACCTAATTATTTTAGGAGAATAGAAATGACACGTTTTCTTATGACTGACCGCCAGTTTCATCGTGGTCAATTGTGTGAGTCAAAACTGATTGACTTTCAGGATCCACAATTATTCAGGTTATTATTATGTGCTTCTAAGTTCTTATTTGAGTTTTTACAGACTTTACAACCTGAACCGGATCTTAGCTTTGGGGAAATCCAACCCATGAAAATATTTTATTTGGACCCAGTTATAGAACCTGAACCTGAACCACAGCTAGATGTAGTTGTCTTAAACAGGAAACTAGACAAGGGTGTGATTTATTTGTTAATTTTCTTGGCAGGTTGCAGATTCCTTTTACTTGTGATAGCTCTATTTGGTTTTGATGACCCACAGATTTTTCGGCTATTACTTTATGATTTTATGAGGTGACTAATCCTTTGTTAGTCCTGGGTTGAAGACGTTAAACTTAGCACTTCTTGGGAGGTAACCCAACATTCATGCGACACGGTAATATCTTTCCTTAACTCTTTTACTTCAAATGGTAACAGTTTCTCCTTGTTCATGCTTTTAATTTTATCTTTAGAACATTGAGGACAATGTTAGATTTAAGTTTGGGGGTATGGGAGAAACATTTTAGTTGCATTGTTAAACTCCGAGCCTAGAAATTTATGTTTATTAAGGATGGCACTAACCAATCTAAGTGGATGGAAGCATTTTGGTTGTAGGAGTTGAGGAACCAATCGATTAGATGGCAACATCTAAAGAGTCTATTCATAAAAGCACGAGCTCGGGTGTTAGAAATAACATGATAGTTTCACCAATCTCGTTGAGTCCTTTTCACTTCTGTTTTTATTTTATTTTGTTTTTAAACTATGTTTCTCTAAGTGATTAGGTGGGTCCCACGATTCAAGTTGTTACCAATGCTAGGGTGAATTAGAGTGATTGAGATACCAAAATAAAAAAAAATAAAAAAAAAAAAGTGAAAAAGTGAAAAAGAAAAAGTTGAAAAAAAAAAAAAAAAGACTAGACCAATTAGACCAAACGGAATAAAATTAACACTTGGGAATAGCAATATGTGTGTGTTTTCCCTGTCTCCGTCGCCTAAACAAGCGTGGAATGCAGGATCCACGGGAACTATCATGTAATCTGCTGACAAGAAGCATGCGCTTGGATCCAAAAGATCTAATCATGCAGTTAAATAAAAAAAAAAAAATTAATGTTCAGTGAATAAATCGACTGCTGGTTCCCTTGTATATGCCAGACGTGTTGATCTAGAATTAGGATTGTCGACCACTGGTTCCCTTGTATATGCTAGTTGTGTTGATATTAGTCGGACGAAGTATCTCAGTCCATTAGGATAGGTTCATTTTGGCGGAGGCCTTCGAGACAGAGATATGGGAAACATCGATCACTTAGTAAACATCAAAACCATCTATGTTTTTCTATTTCCATCTTCTTGATCTATCCATGTGATTAGTTTTGACTCCGGTATTGATGTCCATAGTGTGACTATCCGAGTAGAGCTCGTGACTTATATATGAATTTTAGTATGCTTGAGTGTAAACTCGTGTACATCAATTGGAATTTCGCATCAGGGTACTTCCTCCTGTAGTCAATAAGTATGCCAACCAAGGAGATTCTTTAATGCCTTCCAAGGTTCTGCGTAGATAGCTAGGGTCTGGATTATAAAGGTTTTGTGGGTACACATATGGTAAACCCTCCCGAGACTATAACTCGGCCACTAGGGCCACCTAGGGGTTTAAAGGCTTATTGCATACGCTAAATGCAATCGACGATGCCTGCGACAGTGAGTTAGGATTTTATTTTTGATTTGCTCGGGACTAGCAAATAATAAGTTTTGGGGTATTTGATAGACGCATTTATGTGTCTATATTAGTCTCAATTCTCTGTAATGTTAGTACTCGATTTTGCGCTTATTTTGGTATTTTATGTCTTTGTAGGTGTTTTTGGAGAAATAAGCTTTTGTGGGAATCGTGGCTCGAAAAGTGGTATTTGCGCTCGTGGGAGAAAATTACTATTCGGACCCCTCATTTGGATAAGGGGCGCTTCAATTACTAAGGGGTATTCCACTGATAAGGGGTACCCTAATTGCTATTTACACCTCATGGCTATTTGCACCCCGAAATTATTGTTTCCGCCCTAATTGCTAAAGGGACTCCTTTGTCGGATAGGGGGAGGTCATCCCCTTCATTTTGAATTAAGAAAATTGGCGGGAAAAGTCATTCTTTCACGGGCGAGTTTGGATTCGAGTTTTGGAGGTCTTCGAAGAGATTCAATCGCCAAATAAGGTTGGGCTGGACTTTATTTAGCATAACAGGTCGTTTGTGATTGATTAGACCCAACCAATCACCGGATAAGTAGGAAAAGCAAAACAGGGGGACGGGAAGAATATCCGATGGCTGCGTGAATTCCAGGCAAGATTTTGACGTGATTTTGAAGAGTTAAACGCGGGATTGTGTTGTTACCTGATTAACATGGATAATGACGTGTTTTGGATCTAAGGAAAAGGAATGAAATCTTCTTATATTCGGTATTATCTAAAACAGGGAAGTAAATAAACTCGCGACTTGCCGTGGAAGAAAAGAGAAGATTTCTCGGTGATTTGATCACTTGTTTGATATAAATAGGGTGGTACGAGTCCTAGAAAGGATACAAAGACTTTGGGGGACCGAACGGAGGCAGAGAGGAGAAGTAATCAGAGCTGCAGAAATTGTTGCTGCTGCTGCAAGAACCCTAGAACACGAAGAACATTGACGCACAGGGAACAGTCGCAGAAAGCTATCGCTGTTCAACAGCAGAACCGTAATATCGTTTATAAGGCAGACTTATTTCTCTGTGATTTCGCACCTATTGTAACAATTTGTTTGTAACGCCACCGAAGCGTTGCAAACTGTCCGAGTCATTAGTTTTCTCTTGTTTTTCACCTATTTGAGCTATGAACTATTATTTTGAGCACGTGAATAATATGAGGAGCTAAACCCCAACACTTTGGGATGATGGAGGAAGCCATTCTTTACGCATGTGGTAATTCTATTTAATTCTTTTATGACTTTTTGCACTTGATTTAATTGTTTTATGATTTTCTCTAATTAGTTGTGATTTCGTTTGATGACGTATGCTTAGTTTTAGTACTTTTGATGCGCCATGCTTGTGATTTACAATTAATCTTTTAAAAATCTACTTTCGGCAATAAATTAGAGTCAATTACTTGAGCTATGAATGTCTAGAATTATTAGTTGAACCACATGAATATAAGAATTGGTGGAATCCTGAGTCCTAGTATCTCTCGATATTGTGACATCTTTTGTATATATTTTTATTATTAAGTCTGAAATCAATCTTTACAAGTCTGAGAGGAACGACATCTTATTACCACTTTACTACAACTTGTTAAAATCACATCAAGCCACCACCAGCTCGAGTTCACCTGCAATACTCAACTGCACCCTATACCCACAACTCCAGCTGCACTTCATAGCAGCATCAAATCCCTGCAGTTCCTTGTTGGCTGTAAACTTAGCCAACTGCAATTTCAGATCTATCCATCAGCTTCAGTTCAGTTAATCCCACACAAACCATTTCATTACTAGCTCATCCTTGACATCATCTAACTCACATAACCTCCAATCAGCACCATTACAACCTCAGTACCACTAGCACCTGCAACACCAGCTTCATCTCATACTGCCTGTAAACAACTATTGCAGCTGAATCTCCCCAGTTTCATCTCGAACTCAGCACCATATTGTGGTTCTTTCAACTCAAAGCCACCACTACCATCCTGTTCAATTGCAATTGCAGCTGCAAAACTCATCCTGCAACTCCCATTATTCACAGCCATTCCTCCATGACCTGCAACATATCAAATCCATTGTCTGAGCACCTCAAACACAGTCCATTTGAGCTTCTCCTCCCATTCGAGCTACACATTTCAGTTCACCTATAACTCATTACCAATTCCATTCTGCAGCTTATAAACACTCGACTACAACCTCCTCCTGTTCAGCTCATTCATCACCAGAATCAAGCAGTGACAAGCATCACAGCACCAGCCATTGTAACATCCAGCTCGCAGCTGCACCTGTAACTCCATTCTGTTCCTGCTTAACTCTTTAGCTCGAACCATCTGCAGTTTCAATTAGCTACAGATACCTCCTTTCGTCCCTGAATCCTTCATCAATCTGCTCTGTAACTCATATCAGCTCAAGAATGAGCTCAGTTCTTCCCTTATTCATGTATTGCCACCAAACCCATGGTCACACTCAGATTCAGGAACCCTTATTTCCATTCCCTACTCGAATTAAAGGCAACAGCAAATTTGTCTTCCTCCTTCAGTCAATATTCAAAACTCCATCTTATAACCACCACAGCAACACCAGATCTTCTCAAAATTACAATTCAAAACCCTAATTCCAACGATTCTTCTCAATCCTCCAACCAAACACGAATTCAAAGCCAACCCTGTTGTAACAGTAGCAACAAAATAATCCCAAATCTGAGCATCTTTCTCTCGACTATTTCTAGCAAACTTATATCAACTCTTCCATCAATTCCCTTTCCTCAGATTCAATTTTTTGATCTCCTTCTCATCGTCTCCATTTAACAGCGACAACTCCAATTTCTTAGTTCTTCTCAGGGACTAAAACACTATCAAAAAATGAGTGGCAGCCACCTCTTCCCTTCTTACCTTCCATTGAATTCGAATTCAGTAATTCCTTCCATCATAACTCATTTCTTCATGAAGAACCGCAGCCGTTCTGTTTCTCATTTTCAGGTAAACAAATGATAAGAGTGAAGATAAAACTTCACTGACTTTTACGGTTGTGTAGGAATGAAAATAGATACATGCACCCAGTGATGGATATGAGCCACCCAGTTGTGTGTGGCTTGTCAGTTCCGAACAACCGACATCCCAATTCTCTGTTAGACTCATTTGCCAGTTATAGGAAACTAACAACACATTCTTCACCTCTTTTGCTGCATCACTTTAGCTGGCTCCAAGTATCACTCGCCGTGAATTGACCTTTTTGACTTTTACGTTCCAAATGTACGATTTCTCCTTCTTTTGCTCAAAGGGACTCCATTGCACCTAATAACTCAAAACTAAACATAAGAGATGCAATTCACAAGGATAATAGCAAAGAAATCATAAATACTAGATATTAAATTAGGTGTTTTACAACACCTATCAAATTCCCCCACACTTAGACTTTGCTAGTCCTCGAGCAAATCAAACAAAACTTATTCTAACGGATACATACAACTCCATCTCGTGAGGGTTTACTAGAGATATACCCACAAAACCTACTTTTCCATCTTACTAGTTCTCCGTAATGATAACATCCAACGCGCTAAGAAGACATAGAGATTCTGCACACTAGTCATAAGAAGTTAGACACATATATGAACACAATCTCATACTTAAAAGTTGAGAGAGAAATAACCATCCCTTATCTAAAGAAATTCGGGTTCGGAGTGATCGAAAGTCTCGACTCTGCCTCACAAGAAAGGGTTTTATGAAGTTGCTCTCAATAATAAACAGCTTTTTATAGGTCACACATGTGTCCAGGTAGGAATGAAAAGAGAATCCTATGACACGTTGAATAGTAGGAAGGCAAAACCCTTCGTAGGCCTGTCAATATTTGTCCGATATCCGGAATCCGTTTCCGAATATTCGAGATCCTATAGGATTTTATCCGTTGTATCGAATATCGGATATCGGATCAGATATTTTATCGGATATTTCTTCCTTAACATATCGGAAACGGATTAGACCCCATCCGAAATGTTAATATCCGATATCCGATAGTATAGGAACTTATTTGTAATTTATCCTAATTTCGAGTCTAGTATCGGATATTGTCGGATAAATATCCGATAAGTGTCAATTATGAAAATGTTTTACAAGGGGTTTTAAGCTTTTTTGGTATAATCGGATATTTATCGGATATCCGACAGCTTAGCCTATCGGAATCGATATCTGATTTTGATATCCTATAGGATATTATCGGATATCGAATATCCAGTAGTGCTTAACCTGTCGGATATCGGATTTCTAAATATCCGACGGATATTCTTCCATTGACAGGCCTAACCCTCCGAATTGTTTTGAAAACCCACATCTTTTATTGTTTTGAAAAACCCATTTTTCTGACGATCTCTAAGAAAGGAAATCAACCACTTAACGAAGGTGGGAATATGCTTACTTACCTCGTTATCCGTTCGGCGTGCAGTTAGCACCACTCTCACAGCATCCATAGAAACGTCTTCAGTCTTCAATCCTTGTCTTCATCTTCGTCTTCGGTCTTCAACTCTTAATGATGAAATCTTGAACCTCGTAGAATCTTGACAATGTAACTTTTTCCTCTAATTCCTTGTTGCTTGAAACTTCATTATGAATATTTCTTCCATTGGCTTTATTGAATGAATACAAAATCAAAAACGAACTAAACAAACCAAATATGATGCAATGAATAATTCTTTTTTTTTTCTTTTTTTTTTTTTAAGATGCAAAATAAATAAAGTAAATACAAAAACAAACAAAGTATTAAAACTAATGATGGACCTAGTAAACTTTTCTCTTGTCTTTTTTTTTTTTTTTTTTTTTGAGACAACAGAAAATAAAATACAAACTAATAAATAAAAATATAGATAAAATAAAAATGCAAGTACAAAGGCCATGGTGTAAGTACTTTACCGCTCGATTCTTCACAACTTGTATGTCTCGATATCATAAACTTCTTGAACTCATCTTGATAATCTTCACTCTTGTACAATAGTCTTCAACTTGTAAAATTTTTGCTCCTTGTCTTGTTGCTATACTTGAATATGAAATCTGCTTATTTCTGTACCGTTGCTTGTAAACCTTAGATGTCTTCAACTTTCCTTCGAATTTGTGATGCTCCTCTTGTTGATGATGATGGTGTTTCTATGGACCTGTTGGTGTAGAGAGAGATAAAGTGGATGGTGTTAACTGCAAACAAGATTACAAGTGGTATGTAAGTTAGCAATTCGATGTCACCATCATGATTGATAAAATAACACTGAAGAGATCAAAATAGTGCTTTTATTGGTGGGAGGTTGGGTAGCTCACCATTCTACCTGGAGTTTACGTACGGTGACACACACTCTAAAAGCACAAATTTAGACAGGTACAAAGAAGTGAAGGTCGGTGCCTCTCATGATGTAACAAGGGCAGTCTCCACTATAGGGGACCACTACTCTAATACCGAATTCAGTATGCACCTTATTTGCCGCTGGCATGGTTAAATCCAACTTTAACTCTCATACAAGTAAGAAACCCGGTCATGTTCTCTGTCATCTCTAAGTTCAGTCACTCTTATGAGAATCTCGATGTAATCTTAGCGACATGTGTACTATGTGACTCTACAATAACCACAAGTTGGAGTTTTTTATTCACTAATTTACATAAAAGTTGAAAATTTTGAAAAATTACAATGCAAATGTTTAACCACTCCCCCACACTTAAACTTTACATTGTCCTCAATGTAAATTGAGTCATCCAAAGTAAGTCAAGGTGGGAAATCCTACATGATAATATGACAAGAAATCATGAAAAGTAAATGCAAGACAAGAAAAAAAAACTAAAAACAAGACAAGAAAATAAAAATAAGACAAGAAATACTCATCCTATGGGTTGCCTCCCATTTAGCGCTTGGTTTAAAGTCGCCAGCCCGACTATTTCCTTGCTTTCTACGACTCCTCCAGAGGGAGTGCATCCACAAATTTAACTTCTTCCACAACCTCGGAAGTGAAATTCTCATAGTATGGTTTCAAATGGTGCCCATTCACTTTAAGTTCTTTGCCTGTAGCTATGCTACGAATTTCTACTGCACCATGAGAAAACACATTAGTAACAATAAAAGGTCCAATCCAACGTGACCTTAATTTACCCGGAAATAATTGCAAGCAAGAATTAAACAAAAGCACTTTCTGCCCAATGCAAAATTATTTTCTAGAAATCATAGTATCATGAAAGGCCTTCGTTTTCTCCTTGTAAATGCGTGAGCTTTCAAATGCATCATTGTGAAGCTCCTCTAGCTCTTGGAGTTGTAACTTCCTTTGCTTTCCAGCCCCATCCATTTCCATATTGCATTGTTTAATAGCCCAAAACGCCTTATGCTCAATTTCAACGGGTAAATGACAAGGTTTACCATACACAAGCCTAAAGGGAGACATCCCAATAGGTGTCTTGTATGCGGTTCTATAAGCCCACAAAGCATCATTAAGTCGCATGCTCCAATCTTTCCTTGTTGGATTCATCGTCTTCTCTAGAATGGATTTCACCTCCCGGTTAGAAACCTCGGCTTGTCCATTTGTTTGGGGATGATAAGGTGTTGCAATCTTGTACGACACATTGTACTTCTTCAACAAGCTTTGTAAGATCCTGTTTTTGAAGTGAGAACCCCCATCGCTAATTATGGCTCTTGGAATTCCAAACCTTGCAAAGATATTAGCTTGCACAAAATCTGAAACCACTTTAGAATCATTAGTTGGGGTGGCCTTAGCTTCCACCCATTTTGAGACATAATCAACTGCAAGTAAGATATAAAAATTCCCATGGGAGTTGACAAAAGGACCCATAAAATCAATACCCCAAACATCAAAAACTTCAATAAATTGAATTAAAGTTTGTGGCATTTGATTTCGGGCTCCTAGATTGCCTGTTCTTTGGCACCTATCACAACACAGCCTTGAACAAGGTTGGCCAATAAAAACCACTTTCAAGTACCTTGTGAGCGGTTCTCTTACTCCCAAAATGTCCTCCGCAAGCATAAGAGTGAAAAAAAGACAAGATAGAATTCAATTCTCACGAGAAACGTGAATGAGGCTATGACTTGTATTAGGGTCTCCGCCCTTTTGGAATAACGGAGAACAACACAAAATAAAACCAAAATGTCAAACACTTAGCCCGCTTGCATTAATAAGTCATAAGCAAGCCAACACCTTCACAATCTCAAATAAGATCAACCCCATCTCCTTCACTTTGTGAAAAATGACTTGTACGATTGAGCACTCACCGAGCATTTGTTGAAGGTTTATCGGGAGTAGTTTTCACCCATCAACACTTGGTCACAACAATGTTTCCACAAGTATGGTTCATCCCATATGTATTGGTTTCCCAACTTCTTAATTTTGTCACTCTCAGCACGAGACAAGTTCTTTGGGATTTGTTTGGACACTAAGTAATTGACAATATCGGCATACCATGGTTTTCCAAAGGTAATTGAGAATAGTTGCTCATCCGGGAAAATTTCACGCAATGGGATAGCTTCCTTGTCCATAGCAAGACGGCTCAAGTGATCCGCAACGATGTTCTCAATTCCTTTCTTGTCCTTGATTTCAATATCATTTTTTTTTTTGGTAAATCCAAAATGTATTAATTAATAACTAGAATACAAAACAAAATGAAGAGCAAGAAAAGAGGTCAGGAAAACCCCAAAAACTTGCTAATCATTTGAAACGAAAATAAGATACATTTGGTAATTCAATAGAATACAAAAAATCAGGTCTTCCAAGATAATGTCTTCCCTCCTCGTTGAGAAGAATGCACCCTCTTTTTGCCATCTTATCCGCAGCGAAATTAACCTCTCTATAAGTGTGATCAAAACGAATAGCTTCATAATGTGAAGAAACTTCCCTCCAGCGTTGCAAAACAAACCAAGGAAGCTTAGAACTAGAAAAAGCCGTGATAGCACCCAAAGAATCTGAGCGAATACAAACTTTTGTGTAACCCCATTGAAGCGCCCATTCCAAACCAATTAAAATTCCAGAAATTTCCGCAATATAGTTTGTCATTGTTCCCAAACCAATACTCATAGCCCCAATCACATTAGCATCATGGTCACGCGCTACAACACTAGCCCCAGCCACACCAGGATTACCACGAGCCACACCATCACAACACATCATAAGCTCATCCACATCCGGAGGTATCCAACTACACTCAACAGGCTCAAGAAGCTTCACCTTCCTATGCCTTACCTTAAAGAAATCCAGAATCTTCAAATCTTCAACCGAATTGAACATGTAGCCTTTGAGACGAACTGAATACTCGTGGATTTGATTGAACACGGTAGTCTTAAAGAAGCCCCAGCTAACCTTTTTGTTATCATAAACAAAACGTCAACGAGTTTGCCACAACTCCGAAAGCACCACCAACACAGCAAGGAGCCAAAGCTCTTTAATCATGCAACTTCTTTCACGAACCGCTTTATAGGCTGTAGACAAGTTCAGGTGAGATTGCACACCAAAAATATCCGAAATCCAGCTCCAAGCCATCTCAGGAAACCTGCAATGCCAAAGCAAGTGGTCCAACGATTCCTCCGCATTATTACACAAGCAACACTTATTTATCACCTGAATTTTGAACCTGTCTCTGACTTGATCGAGAGTAGCACAAGCTTTTCTTAAAATCTTCCGATTTCTAGCTGCCAAAGCCGGATGCACAGATTGCCTCCACAGCAAGTTCGCTCCCTCTAGCTTTGAATATCTCTTACGTATAAGAGATTTTGCAGCTTTCACCGTGAACTGACCTGAAGCACTAGGTCTCCAAACTTGACGATCCTCCCCATTCAGAATGAAAGGTAAATCCGCCTCTTCAATGCTAGCAGCCAACAAAGTGTCACGATACTCTTCATTTAAATTCCAAGCACCATTGACTATTATATCACTCACCAAAACAGCACGATTAAGAGAATAATCTTCAAGAATATCAGCAATAGCCATATCACCAACCCAAACATCATAATAAAGAGAAGTATCCCGTCCATCCCCAATTAAGATTTTAGTGTTATCTTCAACCAAAGAGTACACCCATTTGATTCCAGGGAGGATGGAGGATTTGATATAATGCACCAACTGACCATTTCTCTTAAAAAATCTAGCACGCAAGAAGCGAGCCCAAACCTTTTTAGAGCTACGAATTCTCCACCACAGACTCATAAGAAGAGCCTTATTCATAACTCCCATTTGAGTTAAACCCAAACCACCTTCCTCATGAGGAGCACAAACTTTGTCAAAAGCTACAACAAAAGATCTACTCACCTTAGAATCACCAGACCAAAGAAAATTCCGAATAGCAACTTCACATTCATGGACAAACTTGCGTGGCCACTTGTAGACCGCCATGTTATGAATAGAGTAACTTGCAATCACGGATTTAACCAGCACAACTCTATCTTGAAAAGAAAGCAATCTACCTTTCCAGCCAGATAATTGCTCTTTTATCTTCACAACTATATTCTCCATATGGTGATACCTAACAGCACCCGGCATCACCTTAACACCAAGATACCTATCTGGAAACGAAGCAATAGGCATCCCTAAGAAATCAACAATCGTAGCTCTCCTATTTAAAGAACCCCCACCATAATAGAGTTTGCTCTTTTTTCTCTACTAACCGTCTGCCCGAAGCATCTTTGATACAAACCCAATAAACCCACCAGATTTCTCAAGCTCTTCATGTTTCCTTTGAGAAAATCATAATATCATCAACAAAAAATAAATGAGTAGGAGCAACACCTTTTCTACTAACCATATGAGTCATATTTCCATCACGAAAGAGCTTGAGATATTTCTGCTTAAGACATCTTCAATCAACACAAAAATTAGAGGAGACAAAGGATCACCCTGACGAAGACCTCTATCAATACTGAAAAAACCTTCCGGATTACCATTAACCAACACCGAAATTCTAGCAGAACTTAGAATTTGTAAAATCCAACCACACCAATTATCCCAAAAAACCATATCGTCTGAAAACTTCCAAAATAAACGACCAACTCACAGTATCAAAAGCTTGTGTAATGTCTAGTTTTAAACCCACATTACCGTACTTGCGTCTGATTTGAGTTTCATTAACCATCTCCGAAGCAAGACTAATATTTTCATGAATATTCCTACCTTTCATAAAATCCACTTGCTCCTCTGAAATTAAATTATCTAGCACACCACCAAGCCTAGTCGCGAGAATTTTAGTAAAAATCTTGAAAAAGAAATTACTGAGACCAATAGGCCTGAAGTTACGAAGAGTATTCGCACCTCTTTCCTTAGGCAAGAGCATAAGAAGGCTCGAATTCACACCATGATGAATAAACTGATTAGTCCAACAAAACAAAATAGCATTAACCAAGTCTTCACGAATAATCTCCCAACAATGTCTATAGAAAAAACCAGCAAAGCCATCCGGACCAGGCACACTATCAGCACCTAAATCAAAAACAGCCTTATGAATCTCCTCAAATGAAGGTAACTGATCCATATTAGCACACTCCTCCTCCGAGATGCTAGGATGATCAATATCAAAAAGAGCTTCCACCGGAGTCGAATCATCACCATTGAACTTATCCATATAATAATTGACAATAAGGTTCCTAATCTGATCACAATCAGTAATCGTCTCCCTATTACCATCTACCAACTCCGAAATAGTATTACTACTCCTTCGAATACGAATAGAATTATGAAAGAAACTAGTATTACTAGCCCCTTCCACTAGCCAATTATTTCTAGATTTTTGCTTCAACATCGTAGCTTTGTTGCATACGAATATCATTAACTTCCTATTTGCACTTCTCATCAAATTTAATTTTTCAACATCTGAAGGGTCTTCATCAGTTAACCTCAAAGCACTCTCAAGTCTTAGTTGAGCTTGTTTCAATTTGACATTTACATTACCAAAAACCTCTTGATTCCACAACTTCATAGCTATTTTTAAATGCTTCAGCTTTTGAGGAAAGATAAATGCTGGCGAACCCACAATAGGAATCTTCCAACTATCCTCAACCATACGCATAAAATATGGATGTTCAAACCACATCTTTTGAACCCGAAAAGGAGCCAAACGCGGTCTAGAGTTAACAAAAGGATAACCAATAAGAGGAGAATGATCGGAAACTTCCCTAGGAAGAGCTTTACACCGCCAATTCTCAAAACGGTTTAACCAAAACTCATTAATCACCGCACAATCAAGTCTACAAATAATTCTTCTAACCCCCGACTGCCTATTAGTCCAAGTAAACTTGTTACCCAAAGACTCCGCCTCAAAAAGACTATTATCATCCAACCAATCACTGAATTCATTCACAACTGAAGTTCTTGGAATCGCACCTCCGCTCTTCTCTTCATTCCGAAGAACACAATTAAAATCACTAATGGCTAACCATGGAACTCTTTGATCACCCATATTCAACTGATTCCATAAAGTCCTTCTAGTAGCCTGAACCGAACTAGCATGAACAATAGAAATATGCACACCATTAACACCAATAGTTATAGCCTGATTAGAACAATTCAAGACCACAGGATCCGCAACATTCAAAGACCACATAACCCACAAATTCCCAATACGAGTAGAAGTAGAATTATGAATAATAGTACTATTGAAGCCCTGAATAGAAAACTTACGAACAGCTCTGGAGAAAACTGAAACCCTTGGTTCAGCAATACCAATAACATCTAGCTTGAAAACCTTAACTAACTCACGCAACCTTCATTGTGCTTCATCACACACAATCCCATTAATATTCCAAAAGAGAACTTTCATTGGGAAACTTTATTGATGTTGTTTAACTTAACTCTCTGTGCTCCCCTAGGAGCATCAATCTTTGGTACCCCATCACCGGATTTAGACTTTGAACCATTATTAGATTTAGGCTCATTCACTAAGTTCCTTGAACCCACAATAGCTGAAGAGTTACGAGCAATGATAACAAGCTTTTTAGCCGTCCACCTACCAGTGACGCTGTCAAAGAAAAGAGTTAACTCATTTTGTGAATCTGCTTGAGATGAAACGTTATTGGCAACAACGTTATTTTCAGCTAAAACCAATTCATTATTCAAAACATCAAAACGATTAGGCGAAACCACACTTTCACGAACATAGAGAGAATCAGTTAAAGGAGTGTCGGATGAAATAGCACCAATCTTATTAACTAATGAATTCCTACTCTCCCTCTTTTCAGAATTCATAATTAACTTAGTACCTGGCAAACCCTATGTTGCACTAGTAACTGAAACTCTATTCGCTTCTGCTCTTTGCCTATTTCTTGCCAATTCGACATAGGCAGAGCGAAAAACAGATTCAGATTTTGCTATTTCATCCTGCCACTGTTTAGCTACAGCACCTTGAACACTCCCCGATTCAACCTCACCATCCTCTAATATATCTGAAGCAGAATTAACGTGTGCATGCAATCCATGCACATTAGCAATCCCACTTTCATTAGGAGGCATATTAGCAGCATCAGAGACAACTAGGTAATCACCATGCATATCCTTCACGGCATTAGTTTGAATAACTTCTGGTATAACTGGAATCACCGGAGTGAATTTCCCTCTTCTTCTTCTTGCCTCACGCCATTCTGATCCCCCTTGATTGTTACCTCCTCTATGCTCTTGAGAAGTAGAAGCACCAGCGACTTGCAGCCCTAAAGATGTATCCTGTTGTTGCGTATTGGCTGTAGTATTCTTATTCTTTTTCCTACATTCCGAATCCTGATGCCCTAAAATCTTACACTTATTGCAAAATTTAGGTTTCTTCTGGATTTCAATAGGTTGCCAAAATTCGACCCCTCCAACCGTAACATGAATTCCATCTGTGTCCAGTTCAGCAAAATTAATGTCTATAAGAACTGAAGCATAATAACCATACTCATGAGACAATGTACGCTTATCTACAACAATGGGAGTTCCCAACGATTTTCCAAAAGCCAACAATGTCTTCTCAATCCAATATTCAACATGCAAGCCAGGAAACTTAACCCATACAGTGGCGTGAGATGTTTTGTGCTTGTCTGCGTCAAAACCTGAAAACCACTCCATTAGGTTTAGCTTTTGCTGATTAAATAACCAAGCTTCAACGTTTAAAATCTCGTCTCTATCTTCTTTGGATTGCAACTTGATGATGAAAAAACCCCTATTCATAGGAATGAATTGGACACGGCCCTGACCTAACTTCCATTGTTGTTCAAAGCTATTTTTGACATCTTGAAAATCAACTCCCTTGAAATCCAGTCGACCAATGAGACTGAATCTCCAAATATCACAGCCTTCCTCATAAAACGATTCAGTTAATACAATAGCAGGTTTGCCATCTCTCAAAGTAGGGTTTGGCAACGTTTTCAAGTCCAAAGTTGTTGTTGGAAGCTGTTTTTTACCCAAAACGTTTTCAACATATGTTAGAACTCTTGTTTGAGGAGGATCAGTTGCATCCCCCATCTCAAATCACCCAAAGTGGTGATCCAAGTTGAACGTGCGCAAGAAAAAAATTTGAAAAAAAGTGAAAACCTAAAATCGCCAGAGCAAATTTTAGGAGAGAGAAAAAACATTTTTTGCTTAATGATTGATTTCAATATCAAACTATTGCAAGAGTAAAATCCATCGTATGAGCCTCGGTTTCGCTTCTTTCTTCATTAGCAAGTACCTAAGTGCTGCATGATCATAAAAGACAACAAATTTTGTACCAATTAGATAAGAGCGAAACTTTTCCAAAGCAAAAAAAACGGCTAACAACTCTTTTTCAGTGGTTGTGTAGTTTTGTTGGGTCTCATTTAACGTTCTAGAAGCATAATAAATAGCATGAGGTATCTTCCCGACACGTTGCCCAAGCACCGCACCAACCGCATAGTCACTTGCATCACACATGAGCTCAAAATGCTTGCTCCAATCCGGTGGTATAATGATAGGGGATGAAATCAAAAGTTCTTTCAAACAATTGAATGCCGCAATACACTTTTCATCAAAGTTAAAAACCACATCTTTTTGCAATAAGTTACAAAGTGGTGATGCTATCTTGGAAAAATCCTTGATAAATCTACGATAAAAACCTGCATGACCAAGAAAAGAGCGTATCTCCCTCACCGTAGTGGGAGGTGTTAAAGCACGAATAAGGTCTATTTTAGATTTATCGACTTCCAATCCTTTAGAAGATATTATATGGCCTAAAACTATGCCATGAGTTACCATAAAATGACACTTCTCCCAATTCAGCACAAGGTTTGTTTCAACACATCGTTCAAGGATTAGAGACAAGTTGTTCAAGCAAAGGTCAAATGAATCACCAAAGACACTAAAATCGTCCATGAACACTTCGATTATGTTTTCAAAATATTCTGAAAAGATACTTACCATACACCTTTGAAAGGTAGCTGGAGCATTGCACAAGCCAAAATGCATCCTTCTATAAGCAAAAGTACCGAAATGACAAGTGAAAGTGGTTTTCTCTTGATCCTCCGGCGCTATCACAATCTGATTGTAACCTGAATAGCCATCAAGGAAGCAATAGTAAGAGTGTCCAGCTAAACGTTCAAGCATTTGATCAATAAAAGGCAATGGAAAATGATCTTTCCTAGTGGTGGCATTCAATTTCCTGTAATCAATACAAACCCTCCAACCGGTTTGCACACGAGTTGGGAAAAGTTCGTTCTTATCATTCTCCACAACTATCACACCTGATTTCTTTGGCACTACTTGTACCGGGCTCACCCACTTGCTATCGGATATGGGGTAGATAACACCCACTTCCAAAAGCTTTAGTATCTCCTTTTTCACAACTTCCATCATGGGAGGATTCAAACGACGTTGTGCTTCCCTTGTAGGCTTTGCATCATCCTCCAAACGGATCTTGTGCATACAAACGGCAGGGCTTATACCCTTGATATCAACAATTGTCCATCCTATGGCCGTCTTGTACTTCCTTAGCAACCTTAGAAGATTTTGCTTCTGTAAATCACTAAGCTCGTTAGAAACAATCACAGGTAAATCTTCCTTGTCACCTAAGTACAAATACTTTAGGTGATCGGGAAGAGGTTTCAATTCTTGGAGATTTAACAATTGAAGGTACAAGCTTTTCATCACTGCATGGTAAAGAAATAAAAGAGATATTATGAGTTTTCGTGCATCCTTGTAGTGAATTAAGATCACGAAGGGCTTCCTTGACTTCATTACCACACTCTACACCATTATACATGGATGTAGTTAAAACGGTTTCCAAAGCATCATCACCATTCAATTCAAACACTTTTTGTGCCAACGTATCCATAACATCAATGGAGAAACAAGAATGGACATCACTAGGATATCTCATCGTCTCGAAAATGTTGAAACGTATTGTTTATCCATCAAACTCCATAGTTAGCGTTCCCTTGTCCACATCAATAATGGTTTTCGCCGTATTCATGAAGGGACGCCCAAGTAGCAATGGAAGAGACGAGTCCGGTAACCCTTCATTCATCTCTAACACGCAAAAGTCAACTGGAAATACTAATTGATTAACCTGCACAAGAACATCCTCAACAATACCCATTGGGCAGACATTAGAGCGATCGGCTAATTGTAATACAATTCTAGGTTTTTTAAGAGGACCAAGATCAAGTAAATTATACATGGATGCAGGCATAACATTTACGGATGCACCTAAGTCCAACATAGCTTTGTTAAATGTGGTGTTACCAATTGTGACTGAAATGTCAAAACTACCGGGATCCTTGCATTTCAGTGGAAGTTTGTGTTGTAAGATTTCCGAAGCATTCTCCCCCACACTTAGCACTTCATTACCTTTGAGCCTTTGTTTATTGGTACACAAGTCCTTCAACACCTTTGCATACTTTGGAACTTGCTTAATAGCATCAATGAGTGGTATGTTCACATGGATCTTCTTAAGAACGTCTAAAATCTCCTTTTTTAGTTCCGCCTTCTTGGAACTTGCAAATCTGAGAGGGAAAGGTAAAGGAGGAACATAAGTAGAAACCGAAGTTTTAGAGTTAGGAATAGGTACCTCAGAAGTTTGGGGAGAATCCTCATTCTTCTCCTCCAAAACAGATTCCTTCGGTGTTTCCACCTTGCCCGAATCAGTAACCTCGGGTTGCACAAGTTGTGTACCACTTCTTAACATAATAGCATTGACACCCTCTTTTGGGTTAATAGGTTGAGAAGGGAGTTTCCCACTATTTTGTGCATTCAATTTGTTTATATCAATCGCCATGGAGCCCATTTGTGTCTGCAACTCCTTGATAGAACTCTTAGTTTCCTGCTGACTTTCTTTAAACATGGTGGAAATGCCTTGCATCATTGTTTAAAGCTTTGAATCGATATCAGAACCTTGATTTTGCATTGATTGTTGTGATTGTGGTTGTTGAAATTGTTGTTGTTGCGCTTGAAATCCACCTGAACGGTTGAAAGTAGGTTGTTGGACTGCACCTTGCTTGTTGGCATAGCTAAATTTGGGATGATCTCTCCATCCTGGATTGTAAGTGTTGGAGTAGGGATCATACCGTCTTTGCTGATTTGGAAAGACCGCACTAGCTTGCTCCAACTCTTCACCATATGAAGGCAAAATAACTGCAGCCATCTTTTCCATCATTTGCTCCATATTATACATCCTTTGATCACGGTGTGATGATGAATCCGTAACTTCATGCACTCGCCTAACCATTGGTTCACCTCTTGTGTAGAATTGTTGCGAGTTTGCATCCATGCTTTCAATCAACTCGGTAGCTTGGGCCAACGTCTTGTTCACTAGTGCACCACCACCCGCGGCATCAAGAATATATCTATCACTTGATTGGAGACCTTCGTAAAAGTATTGGATTATCATAGCGTCACTGAATTGGTGGTTTGGACATCTTTCCACCAATCTCTTGTATTGCTCCCAACATTCATACAAAGATTCTCCCACATTTTGCTTTATCCCACAAATCTCTTTGCGAATTTGAGTAGCCTTTGACGCAGGAAAATACCTCTCTAGAAAGAGTTTCTTCAATCTGTTCCATGTAGTGACACTTCCGGAAGGCAAGTAATACAACCATTCCTTTGCATTGTCCGCCAGGGAGAATGGAAAGGCTTTCAACATCGCTCCATCCGCATTAATATTCTCTGGAAGCATAGCCATGATAACGTTGTGGAAATCCATGAGATGCTTATTTGGATCCTCATTTGTCATGCCATGAAACTTCGGTAACTCTCTAATCAACCCCGGCTTGATCTCGAAGGTTGAGTTGGTTTGAATACACCATCGTTGTGTATCAAGCCTATGAGAAACCAAGTCCTTGAGTGTACGATCACCCATTGCTTCTTCTTCAATTAGTGGTTCTTCTACAATTGGAACCTCTTGTTCTTCTTGTAGTTGTAACTCTTCTTCCACTTCTAACCCTTGTTCTTCAGTTGTGTCTTGACTTGGTTGGAGTATTGTGCCTCTTCGAGTAGCTATCCCGCACCTTGGATAGTTCCAATCTTTAGAAGCCAGGGATTAGGTACCTGAAAACAATTCTCGCAAACAAGTGAGAAACAAGACAAGAAAACAAAAGGCAAAGATAAAAGTAGGAATTATAAAAAGAAACTAAAAACTTAATAACAAGCCGTATGCCTCCCCGGCAGCGGCGCCAAAATTTGATCGCTGCCGTATACGTCAAAAATAATTTCACTTCTCACTCTATTAATATAAATGAAGTACGTGGTAAGAAAGAGATCGTTCCCACAGAGAGGCTTTTGTTGTTATAAAATTTCAGTTTCTTAGTAACCAAGGGGGGGATTTTTGTTTTAGTAAAGCAATAAAAATAAATTGAGAGCAATAAAATAATTTGAATAATCAATAAGGAGAAGATATTGGTCACGGGATAGTATCATTCACAAACATGTATTTTCATCAATCTAGAATTGGTATTTTAATCTCTCATTTACTAAAAGTCCTAGGATACCTTGATCGCAAGTATATCCCTGTAGTTGCAGGAAATCCCACACTACACCCCTCATAATATTCCATAGATCTAAATCTATTTCATAATCAAAATAAAGATTAAAATGCTAAAATTATAAAATGGACACAAAGATTTTTACATGGTTCGATCAATTTGATCTACATCCATGGTTCTCCACTATCATTATTGAGATTACATCAGAATTAGATTTACAATCTCCATTAATGGATATTTTGTAGAGCTCTAGATCTAATTATTTGGGGAAGAAGATGATAAAGGAAATAAACCTCTCTCTAAAAATATCTCTCTCCAAAATATCTCTCTCTCCTACCAAAGTTATCCCCCCCTTTTCTCTCTCCTGCTCTCCTCTTTATATAGTGTTTACATAGTGGATGACAACTCATGTACAACTAATATTTCCCTTAATTTCGGATTTACCTTGCGACATCCTCGCGAGAGTATAAATGTTAAATCTCGCAGACACTCTAGCTTTCGCAAGATCTTTGCACTCTCTTCAAGTTTACGTTATCTTCATTTGTTATATTATTTCTGAACTCACTTTGCGACGGTTTCGCGACGTTGTTAATGAAAATTCCGCAAGTGTGTTGTTGTTGCGATATTTGGATCCTACGTCTTGCCTCTTTTTCCTTGAATATTGCTTGAAGAGCGATCTTTAAGGAAAAATCCGTTGTTGTAGCAGTCTTTGATCTTTGTTGATGAAGGAACGAGCAAAAGAATACCGGACTTGTAAAGTTCGTACTTGCCTCTATTCTTTTGCGAAGTTCCGAAGCTTTGCGAAATAAATAAGAAGTATCAACTCTCGAAGTATACGAAGTATGAAATATCCTTAAAGAAGTATAAGAAGTATGAAGTATACTTTGAGAAGTATAAGAAGTATGAAGTATACTTTGAGAAGTATAATAAGAAGTATTGCGAAATAATCATGCGAAATAAGAAGTATGAAAATTAGAAGTATTAATCCTCGGAATATAAGAAGTATTTATCCTTTAACGAGAGTAGTAAGTATTGCCTCTATTCATGCGAAATTATTATTCCATTTTTGGTGAGGATTCTTGTTGTTCATTGGTGAACATCTTCTTTGGAAATGATTCTTGCCGAGAAGATAAAGAACATAAAATGTTTTCTTGGTAATCCATAGTTGCCTCTGTTCTTTATCTATGAGGGTAGAATCCTTAAGAAAATGTTGAATGAGTGAGTTGTTTCTTTATTCTTATCTTGCCTCTGCTTCATGCTTTGTGATCATTTGATAGTATAATCTCTTCAAGTTGCTCATTTTGCCGCTCTAGAATTAATGTAGCTTTAAATTGCTTCCCTTCTTCATTTCTCTGGCTTTGTCTTTAATATATGCATTCTTCTTTACGTATTTATTATTCCTCGCGAGTTCTTACTTGTGTTTCATCTTTCCTTATTCCTGCACTATTAGTATCGCATAATAATATGATCATAATATTAAGTGTGTGGCATTTGCATTGCCTCAGTTTTATTATCATGCACATGTTCTCAAGCTTATCATTTAATCATTTTCTCAAGCTCGCAAGCTTATCATGTAATCTTTTTGCGATGAAAGATCTCGGTTACCTACATTCAAAGTGTTTATGTTGAATTTTGTCATTGCGACAAGATTGCAGGACGTCTTTACATTTTCATGTAATGACCCATTGTTCTTGCCTTATCATTTTTCTTGTGTGGTCTTATTTCGCCTTCCTAGTTAAAGGTCTTATTTTTCCACCCCTCATTATTGCGACAATATGACAGGCCTAAATATTCTTGCAAACATAAAGTCCCATGACATTGCTGTCTTGCGACGAAATCGCAGGACGTCTTTACACTTTCATGTAAAGACCCATTGATCTCATCTTATCTTTGTCTTTTGTATTATTGCCTCTTCAGGATCATCGCACAAATATGACAAGCCTAAATTTTCTTGCGAAAACAAAGCCTCGTGACATTTGCGTCTTTTGAAACTTATCAGCTCCCTAATGGAGGGTGCCGCCCTTATCTTCTCCCTGGTTGCCCCTTCAAGGAGGCGTACATCGGCCATACAAGACTAGCTCCTCCCATCCAGTCTTACAACAAGCAGTTGTTTTCGCAGCCTCTTATCCCTTATACCTATAGGGCTTATGGTTACGAGACTGCACCCTAAGTGGAGTTTTCTTGGGCCGAGTGCGGCATGTGCCAAGACTTGTCAAGAGTGGTAAGGAAGTTCCATGCTCCCCCGCACTCTTGACTCAACCGTGTACCTCGGCGCCTTGGTCGTACGCTGACTCCTTGGAAGAGACCCTCGGTCGTCCAACCAGGGTATAACCTTATATAGTTGGAAATCCAAGGTATCTCTCCCGGATGGATGTTATTATCCCCAATCTCAATGACTCAGGTTCCGGAGCGGTGTAACCTTTTCCCTGAGCCAGGTTAAGAGATACCCCCTTATATGATGCACTTTAGGTCTTACATTTGCCTCTTACGAAATATCATTCGCGAACTAGGGTGTACGCCATAAAGGTTCGTCCCATTCACTCACTCATTCATTTTTGTCAATTCATTCAATCATTCATTTTTGATTATCTCTTCTCATTATCTTTGCGAAATTATCGCATGTCTTCATTCTTTCATTCATCCTTTCATTCATTCCTTCATTTCTGTCATTTCCTTCACTTATTCTTTCATTTCTGTCATTTCTTTCATTCATTCTCATAATATCATATCATTTGAAGCAAAGTAAATATTCAAGAAAAATTCTAATACATTATAGTCCTGAAATCTTTGTAGTTGTGAAATCTTTATAATTATGCGATCGTATCGCGTTTTGTGATTTAAATCAAAAATCCTTTATTGTCTATAAAAGAAATATTCTAGAGAAATATATAAATTGAAATATTCTAGAAATCTTTGTAATTTTGAAATCTTTATAATCTTGAAATCTTAGTAATCTTGCGATCGTATCGCGTTTTGTAAATCAAATCAATTTTTATTTTTTTATTTTTTTATTTTTTTTTTGTAGTAGAAGTAAAATGTTCAAGGAAAGTGGTACTTAGCTTTTGTAGTTTGCTGCTGTTGTTGTCTCTTGCGAAGTATATGATTTGCTTGCGAAGCTAGCGTCCTTGAAATGTATAAACGTTGCACAAAATATAATTATCTCGCAGCAAAAAGAAGTGTGAGAAATGAGATTTGAACCCTTGACCTGCCTCTTGCACATTCTCGCACCATACCAACTGTTCTAACCCACTCTTGCGAAATTAATTTGCGAGATAGTCATCAACTTTCTTCTTTAGAAATAAGCAAAGTCCTTGCGAAATTTCGCATGAAAAAAAAAAATATGCGAGAAGCAAGAATTGATCCCGCGACCTTCTGCTTGCATTCATGCCTCCTAACCAACTGTGCTAGCCTTGCATCTGCGAAGTGTTTCTGCGAAATAATCACCTACTTTCTTCTTGCGAGATTATTAAAGACTGTGCGAAGTAAACATTTGCATGAAGTAAACGAACATCTGCGAAGTGTCCATGCTGCGAACGTTCGCAAGGTAAACATTTGCGAAGTGCAAAAAATCTTTGCGAATGGGGAGATTCGAACCCGCGACCTCTAGTTTGCATATCCCTTCTCTAACCATCTGTGCCACTTGTTGTGTGCGAAAGAAATGCACAATGATGTAACTTTATTCACTTCTTCACCTTTATGATTTCAAAAATGTGCGAAAAAATACACTTGATGAGAGATTCGAACTCGTGGTCTATAGCTTCCTTTCTCCAACTCGAACCACCCTTGCGAGTTCCTGTTTGTGACTGGAAGGTGCAATTTTCATAACTGATTGTTATTTAATCGCTCTTTGTATAAATTTTGTCTGCGTCTTTTCTTCTTCTTCTCCAGTGTAGGTGATATCTTATCATTAGTTTTTTATTCCTTCTCTCTTATAGTTTTTAATCTTCATATTTCTTTTGCTACGGCATTTGTTTGTCAATGCTGATTAATTTTCCCCGCTCCTCCAGCTCTGTTTGTTGATCGACCATGACTCCAGGATCATCCTGCAATTTTGAATTCTCTTTCTCATTATCTCTTATTTGTTCTTTTGAACTGTCATTGTTGCTTGCCTCTCTATATGCCTCTTCTTCTAATATCCCGCTAACTTTGCTTGCTAACTCCTCCCGTTTGGTTTCTTCCTTCGTATCCCTTTGCCGCAAAATAATTTGATTTGAGTTTCATAGTTGTATAGGAGGCTTTCACATTTTCTGGTTGGTGGTGTTTGAGACTTAAACATATCAGTATGCTTCGCTGGGCTTGCTTTCTTGTGATTGCTCCTTGCGGTAAGTCTTTCATTGATACAAACTAACTCCGTTTTTGCGAATTCCTGCAGATATTGTTGTTGTGGCTGAACCTGTTTGCTGTTCTGCGAGATGATTTTGCGAGAAGATTTGCTGCACACGAACTAGATTCTTCTTCCATAGTTGAATTTTGCTGCATAGAATTATTCCCTATCTTTGAATTTACACTTCGCTGGAGCTGCGGCAGTTTCGCCGAGACTTTGTCGTTACAAACTTGAAGTTGTACAATATTAAGTTTACGAGTTTTCTCTGCTAATAATATCTATCATTCTCTTCCCATGACGCAACAGTTGCAAAGGTTGCTCTTCGTTCCTTTTCTTCTTTCTTCTACAATTCTTATTCTCGTTTCCTTTGGAACTTTACGACTCAAGGATACTTCATATAATAAACAACACTACTCAACATTCTTCGCGGCTAGCGCTTTTTTTGTGAACTGCATTCTCTGGTTTTTGTTACCGTATTCCTCTTCGCAAAGACTTTGTCTAATTTGATGGTTCAATCTTTATTTCGCCTGGCCATCAATTGTTCCTGTTAGAAAAACTTTCATCCCCAGTTGATTGCTCTTCCTTTAGGGAAAATTCATTATCCATCTCGCCACTCTTTTCTTCGTTGTTCCTAATCATTCTTTTCACGCTGTAAAGTTTAGCCTTACCAAAAGTTTCATTGAGTTTTTTCTAGATGATTTTATTTATTTTTCCCTAAATTCCAGATCCGAACAATTAAGCATAAAACAAGGAAAATTGGTAAGATAGTTGTCCTTTTAAGATCCATAGCTGACGTAGATTCTGTCGATTTTCATTTTTGTTGCACTTTCTTCGTATCCATTGACGTAGTTTTGCATCTTCATCTTCATCTTTATATTCACTGATATTTGCTATTTGAGGACACGATTTCCCCATTAAACTTCCATTTTTATCCTTAAATTTCATAAATCCAATTAAATCTAACACCACCGATCGATAATTTCTTTGACTTTCTTTCGAACCAACAAGAGTTGTCCCTGTTTCTAGCGCATATGTAGTTGCAGGAAATCCCACACTATACCCCTCATAATATTCCATAGATCTAAATCTATTTCATAATCAAAATAAAGATTAAAATGCTAAAATTATAAAATGGTGTTGATGGTGGATTTTCGTTCAAGGTTAAATTTGTAAAAAAACCAGAAAAATCATGCGCTGACATCTTGTAAAAGATAAAGCCATTTATAAGTGTTGGATATTCCCTCACTTAATTCACCAAGAATGGATCATGTAGCAACAATCCCTTCTTGTGAATTTCATATCAGCCTTGTATTTCCTGTACTCATTATCAGTGTGGCATGATGACTGAGTGTTACTCTTATAGAGTAACACGAACCTCCAAGCACTATAATGAATCATTATCAGTGTGGCATGAGACTGAGTGTTACTCATATATAGAGTAACACGAACCTCCAAGCACTATAATGAAACCATGTACGAAATACCCGTACAGGCTGATTCTCGGTGTGTTATACTAGCCCGAGCCCTCTCGGTGTGTTATACTAGCCCGATTGAGCCCCTCTCGGTGTGTTATACTAGCCCGATTGAGCCCCTCTCGGTGTGTTATACTAGCCCGATTGAGCATCCGGACTTGACTGTATCAGTCTCCGGATATGATCTGATCGCAGTCATCCAACTCCGTAAGCATGATTGGATGACCCCAGATCAATTCCATCACCCCCAAGCAGGTATGGAATACCCACGGCCGACCCCGCATGGTCGGCCATTGGCCTTCGCTTGCCAAAAAGACGTTCATACCAAGCATTTTGGACGGAAAACCCTAAATAAGGGTTTGCGGCATATTACATGTGTCGCAAAATAGTCTCAACCATCCATCTTCGCAGGTATAGATGGAGGGTGTAGATGTAGACTTAAAGGGCCCAGAGCATGTCAACACGATCACCGTGAGACCGCCTACACACTTGACCAGTCGGTCAAGACCAACAATGTTTGGCCGTGACAAAATCGTCACCCAAACAAGAGGTGGCGCACGGCTTTGAAAGCCAAATTAGGGTTTCAAGCCATCACGCGCGTCCATCTTCTCCGTACGAATGGAGGGTCACAGATTAGATTAAACAGTCCAATCATACCAAAGATGATCACCGTGGGCCCATCTATCTCCTCATGCGGTCGGCCAAGGCATATCATGCCCGGCTAATCCAAAACGCCCGCCCAAACAGGCGTGGTTACACTTCCCAAATTGCAAATTGATCTCGACCGCTCAACTTCACCGGATGATTTGAATGGCTTAGATCACGTTTTCATGGGATAATCAGGTATAGGTGTGAACATCAACCTACCACCTACACGCTGGAGTGATCGACCAAGACCGACCAAGGACGGTTGTCTTGGAACGCGTGCGGGAATATCACGCGGTTATCAACTCCTTTGCGGTAAGAAATTTCTGCCGCAAACCGATCTCAACCACTCAACTGTGCCGGTCAATTTGAGTGGCCTAGATCGCGCCTTCTTGGGAAAGTGAGACATGGACGTGTACACCGGCATGCCATCAACATGCATGACCGGTCGGTCCTCTCCAAAGCCCTTCCCATGCTTGGTTTCGACCAAGCTGAAGAGTGATGCTTGCGCACCTCTTCAAAAACCCTAGTATTCATTAACGGTCGCAGATGAGTGTCTCAAACATCATCTTATCCGTTCAACTTCACCAGCTTGGTTATACAACCCTGGTCAGGAGTTATTTGGTTAGTGAGGCGTCATTACCCATCACTTTACCACACCACAATGCAATACACTCGCATAAAATACACACGATACTTCACAAGTATCGACTTTTTGAATAACGCAGTTATTCAATTCAGCATTGCATGCTATCTTTCGTGGATCCACGATCCGCACATTCCAGACATCAATCATGTCACAAACTGGGGGATACATACTGGGGTATTGGTCTAGCGGTTTACAGCGTGCAGCGTGCAACGCGCCATCACAAGAACGTGTTAGGAAGTCATGGACGGTTAGAGATGAACAGGAGAAGTGGGCAAGACTGGTCGACGCACAACTCCACTACTCCATCACTCCACTTCCTCCACTTCCCACGAGAGACGTGAATGAGGCTCAATGACTTGTATAAATAGGTTCTCCGCCCTATTTCAAACAACAACACAAGTTAAAAACAAGACAGGAAATCAACACCCGAGCCTCCTTACATTAACCGTAAGCCTGCTCACTTTTCTGTCACAAGTCATAAGCAAGCCAACACCTTCACAATCTCAACATCTTCTTCGCTTCCCTCCCTAAGATCAACCCCATCTCCTTCACTTTGTGACCGAAACAAGTCTGGAACGGCCATTTCTTGGTTTAGGCCGGACTTGCACTGCATTGATCTCTCGAATCTACAAGCACTCATCGCGCAGCAAGTGCATTTGTTTAGGGTTTAGATTCATTCCTCATCCACACCCCAAATTACCAAATTCTGCAGGAGTAGTTTTCACCCATAAACAATTGGCGACCACAGTGGGAGGTTGATCTCTCGGTTACAAAAAAATTTTTCGAATGTCATCTCACGATGTATCCTCACCCGGAGTCCGGAGGTGGGTCGGATATCATAGGAAGCATAGATGGAATGTTGGAGGATGTCTTGGCAAATCAAGCTGGTATCACCAGAAGGCAGGGCGAGACATTTCGCCTTTTGAATGATATGGCAAGACAATTACAAGAAGGATGCTTCCACTCGGGCGGTAGCAAGAAACGTTGAAACTTTAACCAGAATCACACCTTTACTGGTGGAGAAGCAAAAAGGGCGCGTAACCGCAGGAGACTTAGGGAAGATGAACAACATGGTCCGGTCAACAACGGAGACCCGATGCAACTCCACAGGAAAAGAGACTTATCCGGAATACTACAATGTCTGCCAGATGAAGAAGGGGAACCTGTAGCCTATGGAGCCTTGCTAGAGGATTTATACCTCAAAACTCTTGTCGAAGCCCGGAAGACTGTCCAATCCGCGTCGGCCTTCCAACCAACTAGAGAAACGCTTGAGGAAGGAGAAATCAATCAAGAAATGCCTGAATACAGAGGATGGGAGCGTTCAATCCGGCCACTCAGCAGTGACATTGCGACACCTTCCACATCCCTCTACTTAGGAAGGCAATCCGCAGATATGATGGCACTCGCAAGTCTTCCAACCTCATCTCCTGTTCCACATCAAAGCCACGGGGAGACATTGCAACACCCGCTAACGCAGGAAAAGCTAGACACAAGGTACTTACATTTCCCTTTCCCAATGAAGAAGATTCTGGAGCTACTGGAGACATGGGTGCGAAACGGAGAGATGAAGCTACCCCCGGTACGACGCCCACCTACTGATCAAGAAGTAATGGACCCGAGGTACTGTCATTACCACCGGTCCCTTCATCACCCCACCAGTGAATGCAACGCTTTGAAGCGTATTGTTCAGGAGAAACTTGGTTCGAAGGATAGCTCGAGGAGGTGGTGCGGAGAATTTTCTTAGAGAGGCTACTCTAGGTTTAATACAAGTGAGGCTTCAAAAGCAAGTAAGTTTTACTCAACAATTTTACAAGAAAGATAGTTTAGAATTCACTGGGGACTTGGCATCCCGCACGTGGAGAAAGAGGCTCAGTGATCAAATATCATATTTGTTTCCATCCGTACCTCCCTTTTTGCATAACATTTGCAATTTCATGCGATATGTGCAATCATTCATGACCAAGATGCAGATTTCATTTAACATAATCTCTTTCAAAAAGGTTGTTCACAAAACTATCTCAAAATAAGCCAATTCAATCACCTATCAATCCAAAACCGGAGATCAAAGAAAATCCTCACTATCACTCAAAAAGAAAAAACATCTAAAAGAAGAGACAAGTATATAACATGAATACTTCAAGGAAAATCCTTCAGCAACAACTCGTCCTTCTGGGCGAGAGAGACTTTCATCCTTTGAAGCACAGCCTGCTTCAGCTCCAGTTCCTTAGACAACTTCTCAACCTCTTCTTCCTGACGAGCAACACAGTCCGCGGAAGGGACTTCATCCTGTAATTTCTGGAGCTCCTGAATCTTGGAGAAACCTTCAAGGAACCAAGGAGCATTGAAAGCTGCATCGCACAAACACGTCCCGATGGCACCTCCAATCTTCAATCATCTCCTGGAAACTGTTCGACCCGGTCGTGACGCTCATCCCACTGATAGAAACTAAAGCTTCTTGGACGCGGTTGACCAACGCAAGACGACTTTTGAGTTTCGTGGTGGTAGCAATGTGACCGTGTTTCTCCCATATCGCTGTGTACAACTCTTTGAACTGAATCGGCACGCTGAATCCACCAACCAACACATGTCCTGGATAAGGAGTAGTAAAAGGAGGATCGAACAAAGCCCCAGGCTGCATCACCGGTAATTCACCAACCGCAAGAGCCTTGTCAATTGCGTGGAGGCCTTTCGGAAGGAGTCACCACAATAGCCATATTGTCCCGAACCGATTCGGGGACGGATTTCAAGGGGAGCCGTCTCAACTACAAAGCAGTACATCGTCTCTCTTACATCCCTTCCGGCATCTATTTCGCTCTCGGGTGCTGATTTCCATCACGACCCCGTCGACAAGATCACTAAGGAAAGCGCCTTGTTCAACCGAGCTTGCATCATCTCTGTCGTGGTCGGAAAAAGGAGCGGTTTATCCAGACTTCTCAAAGATGAAGGTCATCATCGCCAGATTTCTCGGCATGAAGGTCGCATGCGCCGGACTTCTCAAAGATGAAGGTCGGACCGCGGACTTCTCAAAGATGAAGGTCGACCGCAGACTTCTCAAAGCATGAAGGTTAGTACGCGCAGATTTCTCAAAGATGAAGGTCATGCATCGTCGACTCAAGGCCAACATTACCATCCTTCTCATTTTGAATGCGCGCCAACCTTGTGAAGACATTCTCTTTCGGAATTCCCCGATTTCAAGTAAAGATCGCTTTTAGAAGAATTTACACCGGGGAATGAAGAAATCAACTAAAGAGATTTAAATACCCGTATCTTTGGAAGAATTGAGGACTACCGGACCGCATGCTTGCCTCTTAGGTCTCTCTCCTACTTGGGGACTGCAATCCTCGGCTCCGGGTCCGTTTGGTCGGAAGTGGCTTCAACCGGAAATGCTTCGTCAAGACGTCGAAGATGGTTCACCACGGGGATCTGTCACAATACTCTCCGAGAATCCCTGAAAAACCAACAGCTTGCCTCCTCCAAAATTCCTTGTACTTATCGGTCACCACTGGTTTTCTCCCAATAGGCCAGAAGGGAAGGCTCACCCGCTCTAAGAACACGTCAGCATCAAGATTATTCAGGAGAAATTCCTTTGAAACCACCGGTGGACGGATGAATGGAACACCCTGATCAAATCCCATTTGACGAGCAGCCCTGTCAATATTGTACGGAGTCACAGCAAATTCTTCGTTAAATAGAGACGGGACATATCCTGGGATGCAGCTGCGCATGTAAACAACTTCCCCGGATCTCATAGTCTTAACATCAGTACGCAGTACAACATCAGGGCCATCATAAGCAATAGCAAAAGTCTTTGGCTGAACAACGGAAGGATGGACCGGCCCCCATGGACGGAAATCTACAGAAGACACATTGTCAAATACGTCCACAAGTCTCGCACCGGTTCTGGGGCGCTTCTTATTCCAGCGGAGTATTCTCGAGCCACCATACAAGTTGGTGAGCAAATTTGTAGGGGCAGGAGCATAGCTTTTGAAGTGTTCCCATAAGAATGCCTGAAGAAAAGCGAAGTGAACGTGCGATTCCGCCTTCTTGTACCCGTTAGAAACATGCATGTCCATTGCTAAAGCGTCCAAATGAGAATACAGTGATCCAAGGAACAATGAGCCCAGGAGGAAGAACTTCACCCTTCGCCACCTTATAGCAATCCTAACAAGCTCATCTCTTATGGTCTTCTTCCCGAACCATCATCAAATATATCCCTGGATAGCCATAAAGACAGGAACACAATCACGCTAAGCTCATTTTCCAACTCTTGATCCGGCGCTGGGTCTGCAGGAGACCACTCTGACACCCACCAAGTGTAAAAGCATCTCGCATCCTTTTTCTCCTCCTTGTCCAGGCTGTCGAATTCCGCCACTTTTTGAAGTATAGCAGCATAGTTACTCTTTTCAGTATCAAAGAGTTCATAAGAAAGACTTCCAGCAACAGGCAGGTTCATTAAAGCAGCTACACTCTCCAAAGTAATAGTCATCTCTCCCCATCTAGATATGGCTGTGTGAGTAGAAATACGCCACCGAGAAATGAAGGTAATCAAACCCGCGGCGTCTTTCCTAATTTCGAGGGCAGCACATGCCATGACCGCATTGAGGATTTGTGCTTTGGTCAAATTTTCCTTAATGCCCTTATTACTCAACATGCGTCTCATCCATCCTTCGTAAGAACCCAGTGGAGTATGGCAAGTCTTGAAGTCAATAGGAGAAGGTGGATATTCGTTTCTCTGGAGACAAAATCTCATCACAAGTGCTGAAGAAGAGAATGGATCAATGTCCATATTTTCTGAACCGGAAAGCAAGACTATCTTATGAGAAGGATGTCTCCTAATGTTTGGAAAAGGCAAGATGAACAACTCATCATCAATGTTCGGCATATCTTTGAAGCTGTCAACACCTCCTGACTTGGCACCAGCATTATCTCCAGAAGACATATCGACAGGAGTTCTTTTCTTTCTACCGCAATGAAATAAAAGACAGGAGTTAGAACTTGTATGAAAGCACGGAAGAAATATAGTCACACACGGCAAGACACAACTCACATCGGAGCATACAATGGCCGGCCCAAACATCATTCAAGTCTGGTATTGATCAAGCTTCGGTATAACTCAAGTTTATAAGTCTGGCATAAATTTCAAATCCGGTACAAGTTTCAAGTTCGGCACAAATTTCAGTCAATCGTGTGTGGGTGAGACCCACGGTCAATCAAGCATGCACGGCGGACCCACGTTCATTCTCACGCATCATAACACGATTTTCCTTATTCATGAGAATCGTGTACGCGAGATTCAAGCCAAGGTTTTTCCTTTTGAAGATACAACCCAAAAGCTAGGTCTTGCATGCAATGGCGGAAAAGCTAAGCATATACATGTCTTACAAAAGGTATTTACCTAACAAACTAGGGTTTGACCGTTAAAAAAAAAAAAAAAAAAAAGGGAGCGAAACCTACCTTGGACGGCCGTACGGGAGCAACTCTAGCAATGGGCAGCGACGGCTCCGGCAGCAAGATTGGCGGCAGCAGCAAGGTTGCGGACGAGAGCAGCCAACAAAAAAAAAAATTCGTGGGAAAAGAAAGGGGTTTTGTCTCTTTTATAGACAAAAATTAGAAGAATCCTAATAGAAGAAGGATTCCTCTCTTATTTGGTTTCCTCTTTTGATTCAAATACCCAAAGAAAGAAACCGGCCCCGCCAAAGGATTCCATACAAGCGTGACGGCATGAGAAATTAGCGGTCGGCCAGCACTCTTCCGGGTAAACTCCTTTTATCCTGTCTTTCTCACATATGTATGTCACCATCTCATGCCTACCACGCAATAGTGTAACCATTGTGTGTTAGGCAGGGGACTTAATGTTGATGGTGGATTTTCGTTCAAGGTTAAATTTGTAAAAAAACCAGAAAAATCATGCGCTGACATCTTGTAAAAGATAAAGCCATTTATAAGTGTTGGATATTCCCTCACTTAATTCACCAAGAATGGATCATGTAGCAACAATCCCTTCTTGTGAATTTCATATCAGCCTTGTATTTCCTATACTCATTATCAGTGTGGCATGATGACTGAGTGTTACTCTTATAGAGTAACACGAACCTCCAAGCACTATAATGAATCATTATCAGTGTGGCATGAGACTGAGTGTTACTCATATATAGAGTAACACGAACCTCCAAGCACTATAATGAAACCATGTACGAAATACCCGCATGTGCCGATTCTCGGTGTGTTATACTAGCCCGAGCCCTCTCGGTGTGTTATACTAGCCCGATTGAGCATCCGGACTTGACTGTATCAGTCTCCGGATATGATCTGATCGCAGTCATCCAACTCCGTAAGCATGATTGGATGACCCCAGATCAATTCCATCACCCCCTGTGTATGGAATACCCACGGCCGACCCCGCATGGTCGGCCATTGGCCTTCGCTTGCCAAAAAGACGTTCATACCAAGCATTTTGGACGGAAAACCCTAAATAAGGGTTTGCGGCATATTACATGTGTCGCAAAATAGTCTCAACCATCCATCTTCGCAGGTATAGATGGAGGGTGTAGATGTAGACTTAAAGGGCCCAGAGCATGTCAACACGATCACCGTGAGACCGCCTACACACTTGACCAGTCGGTCAAGACCAACAATGTTTGGCCGTGACAAAATCGTCACCCAAACAAGAGGTGGCGCACGGCTTTGAAAGCCAAATTAGGGTTTCAAGCCATCACGCGCGTCCATCTTCTCCGGTACGAATGGAGGGTCACAGATTAGATTAAACAGGTCCAGTCATACCAGCATGATCACCGTGGGCCCATCTATCTCCTCATGCGGTCGGCCAAGGCATATCATGCCCGGCTAATCCAAAACGCCCGCCCAAACATGCGTGGTTACACTTCCCAAATTGCAAATTGATCTCGACCGCTCAACTTCACCGGATGATTTGAATGGCTTAGATCACGTTTTCATGGGATAATCGGTATAGGTGTGAACATCAACCTACCACCTACACGCTGGAGTGATCGACCAAGACCGACCAAGGACGATTGTCTTGGAACGCGTGCGGGAATATCACGCGGTTATCAACTCCTTTGCGGTAAGAAATTTCTGCCGCAAAACCGATCTCAACCACTCAACCGTGCTTGGTCAATTTGAGTGGCCTAGATCGCGCCTTCTTGGGAAAGTGAGACATGGACGTGTACACCGGCATGCCATCAACATGCATGACCGGTCGGTCCTCTCCAAAGCCCTTCCCATGCTTGGTTTCGACCAAGTGAAGAGTGATGCTTGCGCACCTCTTCAAAAACCCTAGTATTCATTAACGGTCGCAGATGAGTGTCTCAAACATCATCTCATCCGTTCAACTTCACCAGACTTAGTTATACAACCCTGGTCGGGAGTTATTTGGTTAGTGAGGCGTCATTACCCATCACTTTACCACACCACAATGCAAGACTCGCATAAAATACACACGATACTTCACAAGTATCGACTTTCTGAATAACGCAGTTATTCAATTCAGCATTGCATGCTATCTTTCGTGGATCCACGATCCGCACATTCCAGACATCAATCATGTCACAAACTGGGGGATATATACTGGGGTATTGGTCTGGCGGTTTACAGCGTGCAGCGTGCAACACGCCATCACAAGAACGTGTTAGGAAGTCATGGACGGTTAGAGATGAACAGGAGAAGTGGGCAAGACTGGTCGTGTGGCACCGACGCACAACTCCACTACTCCATCACTCCACTTCCTCCACTTCCCACGAGAGACGTGAATGAGGCTCAATGACTTGTATAAATAGGTTCTCCGCCCTATTTCAAACAACAACACAAGTTCAAACAAGACAGAAAATCAACACCCAGAGCCTCCTTACATTAACCGTAAGCCTGCTCACTTTTCTGTCACAAGTCATAAGCAAGCCAACACCTTCACAATCTCAACACCTTCTTCGCTTCCCTCCCTAAGATCAACCCCATCTCCTTCACTTTGTGACCGAAACAAGTCTGGAACGGCCATTTCTTGGTTTAGGCCGGACTTGCACAGATTGATCTCTCGAATCTACAAGCACTCACGCGCAGTGCATTTGTTTAAAGGTTTAAATTCATTCCTCATCCACACCCCAAATTACCAAATTCTGCAGGAGGAGTTTTCACCCATAAAAAAATGGACACAAAGATTTTTACATGGTTCGATCAATTTGATCTACATCCATGGTTCTCCACTATCATTATTGAGATTACATCAGAATTAGATTTACAATCTCCATTAATGGATATTTTGTAGAGCTCTAGATCTAATTATTTGGGGAAGAAGATGATAAAGGAAATAAATCTCTCTCTAAAAATATCTCTCTCCAAAATATCTCTCTCTCTCCTACCAAAGTTATCCCCCCCTTTTCTCTCTCCTGCTCTCCTCTTTATATAGTGTTTACATAGTCGATGACAACTCATGTACAACTAATATTTCCCTTAATTTCGGATTTACCTTGCGACATCCTCGCGAGAGTATAAATGTTAAATCTCGCAGACACTCTAGCTTTCGCAAGATCTTCGCACTCTCTTCAAGTTTACGTTATCTTCATTTGTTATATTATTTCTGAACTCACTTTGCGACGGTTTCGCGACGTTGTTAATGAAAATTCCGCAAGTGTGTTGTTGTTGCGATATTTGGATCCTAAGATTTTTACATGGTTCGATCAATTTGATCTACATCCATGGTTCTCCACTATCATTATTGAGATTACATCAGAATTAGATTTACAATCTCCATTAATGGATATTTTGTAGAGCTCTAGATCTAATTATTTGGGGAAGAAGATGATAAAGGAAATAAATCTCTCTCTAAAAATATCTCTCTCCAAAATATCTCTCTCTCTCCTACCAAAGTTATCCCCCCTTTTCTCTCTCTGCTCTCTCCTCTTTATATAGTGTTTACATAGTGGATGACAACTCATGTACAACTAATATTTCCCTTAATTTCGGATTTACCTTGCGACATCCTCGCAAGAGTATAAATGTTAAATCTCGCAGACACTCTAGCTTTCGCAAGATCTTCGCACTCTCTTCAAGTTTACGTTATCTTCATTTGTTATATTATTTCTGAACTCACTTTGCGACGGTTTCGCGAAGTTGTTAATGAAAATTCCGCAAGTGTGTTGTTGTTGCGATATTTGGATCCTACAATCCCGCTAATTCCCTGATATAATTACAACCACATTAAAATATGCATATGTGAATTCTTCCTAGAAAGCAACCTAAAGTGTAAAAGCACAATTAAGTTTAACTCCCTAAAAGCACTAAGTTATATGGAATAAGACTAATCAATGCAAACGAACGTGTAAAAGCACTAATCCGTTTTAACAAAGGTTATGATTCACTTATGACTAGTAGGATATATCACTACAAGCACTACCCACAATTATGCTACTTAGAATCAGGGATAAACAACTTTTTCGTATTGAAAACCCTAATATAGCTTTAGAAATGAATGCAAACCGGATTGATTCCGGACTCAACCAAACAAACGATCAAATCATATGACAATATAAACCATGAATCATAAATAATAACTTATTGAGACAAAACTAATTCATAGATGCAAATATCATATTTGAGAAATCAACTTTATCCCATGACCAACAATAGTTGTTTAGCTACTCATAGATTTTGAGTTCATCATATTCAATAATAAAATGAAGAAGATGAAAAAAAAAAATGAAAGCAAACCCTATTTGCCGATTTCCAAAGCTCCAAGTAGAAAAATACATCCTCCCAAAAAAAGTAGAAAACTTTCTCTTTATATCTTTTCTTGTTTCCAAAAGTAGGTCAGGGACTGAGTCAAATGTGAGTCAGACCCGAGTCAGATGGGCGAGTCAGAATCAGCTGGGCTGAGTTGCCAGGCCATAGTCTTGCACAGGCTAGAGTTGTGCATTGAACAATCATTGTGCATCATTGCTTCTGATCCAGCCATGTTGGCGCTTCGTTCATTCCCATGCTCAGTTTCGGCTCCAATTCCATCTCCACTGCAAAGATCATTCCGGCCATGATAATCGCACCTTCAAATACAGGCCATATCGACCACCACATCCACTTCCAGACCAACCACTATCAAATGCAACAGCATCAATATTACTTGAGCCATCTGAACCTGCACGCAACCATTACATCGACGACTTTTTCTTAACCACCAACCTGTATCTTGATTTGCTTTAACTCAGTCCAAACCCTGCCGAGTTCTTCTCATTCTCTGTAATTGTGTTGCTTAGCATCATACCAAGAACACAGCCTCAGAAATCTGATCACTTGAGCACCATCTCCAAGCTATCTCATTTCCACTGCCTTAAGCCACCACCAGCTCGAGTTCACCTGCAATACTCAACTGCAGCCTATACCCACAACTCCAGTTGCACGTCATAGCAGCATCAGATCCCTGCAGTTCCTTGTTGGCTATAAACTTAGCCAACTGCAATTTCAGATCTATCCATCAGCTTCAGTTCAGTTCAGCCCACATAAACCATTTCATTACTAGCTCATCCTTGACATCATCTAACTCACAGAACCTCCAACCAGCACCATTACAACCTCAGTACCACTGGCACCTGCAACACCAGCTTCATTTCATACTGCATGTAAACAACCATTGCAGCTGAATCTCCCCAGTTTCATCTCGAAATCAACACCATATTGTGGTTCTTTCAACTCAAAGTCACCACTGCCATCCTGTTCAATTGCAATTGCAGCTGCAAAACTCATCCTGCAACTCCCATTATTCACAGCCATTCCTCCATGACCTGCAACATATCAAATCCATTATCTGAGCACCTCAAACATAGTCCATTTGAGCTTCTCCTCCCATTCGAGCTACACATTTCAGTTCACCTATAACTCATTACCAATTCCATTCTGCAGCTTATAAACACTCGACTACAACCTCCTCCTGTTCAGCTCATTCATCACTTAATCAAGCAAAGTGACAAGCATCACAAAGACCAGCCATTGTAACATCCAAATTTCGAATCGCACTCAGTAACTCCATTCCGTTCTTGCTTAAATCTTTAGCTCGAACCATCTGCAATTTCAATTAGCTACAGATACCTCCTCTCGTCCCTGAATCCTTCATCAATCTGCTCTGTAACTCATATCAGCTCAAGAATGAGCTCAGTTCTTCCCTTATTCATGTATTGCCACCAAACCCATGGTCACACTCAGATTCAGGAACCCTTATATCCATTCCCTACTCGAATTAAAGGCAAAAACAAAGTTGTCTTCCTCCTTCAGTCAATATTCAAAACCCCATCTTATAACCACCACAACAACACCAGATCTTCTCAAAATTACAATTCAAAACCTTAATTCTAACGATTCTTCTCAATCCTCCAACCAAACACGAATTCAAGGCCAACCCTGTTGTAACAGTAGCAACAAAATAATCCCAAATCTAAGCATCTTTATCTCGACTATTTCTAGCAAACTCATATCAACTCAACCATCAATTCCCTTTCCTCAGATTCAATTCTTTGATCTCCTTCTCATCGTCTCCATTTAACAGCGACAACTCCAATTTCTTAGTTCTTCTTAGGGACTAAAAAACCATCAAAACATGAAGTATCAGCCACCTCTTCCCTTCTTACCTTTTATTGAATTCTAAATTAGAAGGTGCACTATCCGCTCCAATTTGATGCTTTAGGGGCGACTTTTTCTCTCCAAAAATTGGCGACTTTTTTCTTTAGGGTTTTCATATTCTTCACGTGTTTTCTTCATCTTTGATCATCTTTTTTGATGATTAAAGATGGGGGAAACTTCAGATTCATCTACAAATCCTCATGGGATTAAAACTATGTCTTTTGCTGATTTAGTTAAGGGTAAAAAAAACCCTATGTGTTAACGGATTCAGATTTATTATCCCTCCCTGAAGCTTCTTTTTATCTTGATGAACTAGTGCTTGATTTACCAATAGAACTTACTCAAGAGGGTCGTGATATTTTTCAGTTTAGTCTTATTGGAAGGCTGAATTTTAAAGGGTTGAAACTCAGTGAAGTACAAAAAGTTTGGAAGAACAATGGGGTTTCGGTAATGGTAGATGCAAACTTGTTCCTATGAATAAAGGGTTTTTCATCATCAAGTTGATTTCTGCGGAGGATAAGGAGCGTGTCTGGCATGGGGATTCATGGAAGGTTCAGCAACAAACGCTTAGGGTTATGAATTTTTACCCTAATTTTGATCCGGAAAAGCAGAATACTTCTCATGCTTCAGTTTGGGTGAGTTTTCCTGGCTTATTCATTGAACTGTGGACAAAAAAATTCTATTATCTATTGCAAGAGTTCTGGGTAAGCCTATTGCTATAGACCAGAAAACTTTGGATCATGATGTTGGTAATTATGCCGCGGTATTGATTGATATTGATTTTGCAAAGGCTATTCCTAAAAGAATTCGTTTGAAAGCAAATGGTAAGGAATTCTGGCAGTATGTTGAAATACAATACTTAGAGAACCTCAAGTTTTGTACTCACTGTAAGTTTATGGGTCATAAGTTTGAGAATTGTCTTGCTGCTCGTAAGATTTTAGGAGGTGCTAATGCTGAAAAGAAATCTTCTGCTGAAAATGTTAAGAATGACAAAGTGGATAAAACTATCAAATATGTTTGGAAAGAGGTGCCTAAGAATCCCCATGAAGATCATGCAAATAAACTTAAACCTATTGCTACTGATCCAAACAGTATGGATGTTATTTCAGTAAGGGAGGGTGTTCAGTCCGGGATAGGGAATGTGACAGAAGTAACAACAACTTGTAACGTTGTTTCTAAGGATACTCCAGTTCAAGAGTGCGATGAGGATAAATTGTTGGAGGAAGAGCTTAATAACTCTTTTGTAGAATATAGGGAAGCACACCTCAAACTGATCAGGTGTAATAATGCTATTTCTGCGAGAAAAGATATTGCTGCACGAACTAAATCTGTTCCTGAAGTTAATGTAGCTATTACGCAAGTTCAAACTGGGATAAGGCAAGAGTTAAGAAATAACGTGGAATCTGGCTTGGAGATTCAGCCAACTTCCGTGCCCAAAAAGAATACTGAGACCATATCCAAGCAATCCAACTTGGTTTTGGAAACTCAGCAACAACCCGTGTCCAATGAAAACTTTGAGGTTATGTCCGTGCAATGTCATACTCAACCCGTGAATATCTCTCATGGTTTGAATACAAAGCCAGGGTCCGTACAAAACTCGGTTTTAGAATCTTCTTCAAAACAAGAGTCCGTGAATAAGAATATTCAGGCCAAGCAAGCTGATACTCGTGTCGTGAATAATTCTCAAGGCTTGATTACTAAATCGGGGTCATCTAAAGAGGATTGGACAAAAGTAAAGGGTAAGAGCTCCCCAAACAAAGGTACTCCTTTTAAATTTAAATCTTTTGAAACTCCTTTTGTGGATGCGCTTTTTCAACGAGAATTAGTGGTGAATAACAAATATGGTGCCCTAGCATCTGAGTTAGGCCTTGCTAATGATTCTAGTGAGGCTTTGGATAAGGAGGAACAAGTCGATTCTAGTGATTCGGATAATAGTATGGGTTCGAAAGATTGGGGTGAAGTTGATGCAGATATTCTAGCAAGGAAACAAGCTAGAAAAGTGGCCAAGAAAGCTGCTAAGATCATAGCTATGAATTCAAAGTTCTAATGAGGAAATTCCAAGCCGTGAGCAAAACAAGGATACTCAAGCAGGGTTGGAGGAACATATTTTTGATATGGATAATATTTTGTCTACAAAAGAACTAGATGAGGCAAGTACTATTCAGATTAATGAAATGCGTGCTAATTTCATTAGAGATCCAGCTTTTAGAAAAGACTATTTCAAGGAAAAAAAGGAGCAAATGGATAGAATGTCAACTAAGAAGAAAGCTCAATCTCCTATTAAGCTTGTTCCGGGTGGTAATTATACTTCAGATGAAAATGAAGGGGATTATGGATATGATGATTATGAAGATGACTACAAGGAGACTTATGGAGACTATGATTTGACTCAAATAATTGCTGGTCTCATTCCCAAGAAGAAGAATTTTAGAGTTGGAAAGGGGAGAAAGCGTTTTTAATGTTCTATTTTTCTTCTTTTTGCTCTTATTTTAGTGTTTAGGAGCTTTTTTATGAGTTCTTCTTAGAGTTTTCCTGCCCCTTTGGTTTATGGGGGTGGGGAGGCCTTGAGCCTCCCATCTTGTAATTCTTGTAATTACGTTTTTTTGTTATAATAAACCTTGGACTTAACAAAAAAAAAAATCTAACTCAGTAATTCCTTCCATCATAACTCAATTTCTTCATGAATAGCCGCAGCCGTTCTGTTTCTCATTTTCAGGTAAACAAATGATAAGAGTGAAGATAAAACTTCTCTGACATTTACGGTTGTGTAGGAATGAAAATAGACACAGGCACCCAGTGATGGATATGATCCACCCAGTTGTGTGTGGCTTGTCAGTTCCGAACAACCGACATCCCAATTCTCTGTTAGACATATTTGCCAGTTATAGGAAACTAACAACACATTCTTCACCTCTTTTGCTGCATCACTTTAGCTGGCTCCAAGTATCACTCGCCGTGAATTGACCTTTTTGCCTTTTACGTTCCAAATGTACGATTTCTCCTTCTTTTGCTCAAAGGGACTCCATTGCACCTAATAACTCAAAACTAAACATAAGAGATGCAATTCACAAGTATAATAACAAAGAAAGCATAAATACTAGATATTAAATTAGGTGTTTTACAACACCTATCAGTGACCACCTTCTTCTTGTCTAGTGGTCCGTGTTGTATTTGTTTTGGTTTATTAATATGATCATCTCACTGTTGATCCCTGCTCATTTGTTACACTATGTAACATAAGTGATCTATGTTTCTTGAGGAAAATTCTTTGTAAAACTTCGTTTTGCTCTTCCCTAATGACAGTTGATTTGTGTCCATCAACTATTTTCTTGTGCTCTATTTTGTGAGCAAAGATATTCTATCTTATGTTTAGAAATTGTCTTTGTTTTTTTTTTAATCAAAACTCTCTTGTAAAATAGACTCCATTGACCGCTTATTTTTGAACCTAGTTCATAACCCACGAGCGTATGTGCACCCGACCCTTTACCGAACGTATATGAGTAACTCTAGGGTTTCCTTATGAAAGTCTCTTATATATATATCATGAACTTCTTTCTCTGATATATACTCGTTCCGTAACGTCAAAGATTTCTCCTATGAGATTATGGTGTGCACAATGGATGGATGCAAAAAGGAAGATAATGCTGAAGGAGGCAATGTTATTGAGTTTCACGAAAAACCTCTCTCCATAACCGGATTTCATGCAGTCGATCATGAAAAGGATCTTTCAGTTCAGATATCATCTCAATTAGTTGGAAATCTTCTTAGAGATTTTGAGGTTGTACGTGGACAACTTGAAATTGCAACTGATGAACTTGCTTGTGTCCGTTCCATGGTTGCTGATTATGTTTAAAAGATTTATTTTGTCTAGGAAACTTCTTATGAGAATCTATTCTTGTGTTTTAAGAAGGATAACTAGGGTTTGGAATAGCAATTATTGTGAGTACACATAGCTATTGCCAACGATTTTCATCTTGCAATGTATTTAGATTTATTTCTATAAATTCTAAAGTTTATTTGGAAGATGATTTTGCATTATTAATCTTTATTGGTTTTATATATTGCAAAAATAATTGTATGAGATATGTGTGTTTATGTCTGTGAACTATGATTGTCCCATATATGTCAAAAGTGAAGTCTATTATATGTCTTTATGCAAATGTTGATGGAAATAGAATGAATCTTTGTATATTCCGTAGTATTGATCTATCCCTAATCCACTTCTATGTGAAAGTACTGTGCGGCTCGATAAGTTCTCTTATGTTGAGCACTTCCGATTAAATTAATCATGGGTTCTCTTGTGGTTAATTTAATTGAGTTTTCTGGATACAAATTCATGTTTCATGTAATTTGTTAATGTCCAAAGAAATCCTTCTTTACTTGTAAAAGTAAGGTCTCTATTGTTGTTCTTTCGGGAATGACATTTTATGGGGGAGAGTTCTAGAGTGGGTTATGTTCTAAAATCGGTTTGTTCATGAACTAATACATTTATATAATAATGAATGCATTCCTTGCAAACCGTGGCTATAATGTTCATGAATTGATTCGAGTGAATCAAACCGATTTTGCTTCAATTGTGTTCTTGTATACTTCTATGAGAATATAGCAATTGAACAACTCCATAACTAGTTTCATTTGAGTCATTTGAACTAGTTGTGGTTAAGATGAATAAGGTTGATATGAGAGTGTTCATATAGCTAACCACGGTTAACTACTGTTGAGCCAACCTAGTGTACACGTTTAGGTACGGTTACTCAAACCTAAATGAAGGTACATTTCATTTGTGTATAACAAGCTAAGTTCGATCTAACGGTTGAAAGATATTAGCTTGAATCTAATCAGGTATTCATCTAACGGTGAATATTTAATTCTTTGTTACCAAGGTAACTTAGATTGCAAACCCTGATTTGAAAACTATATAGGGAGAACTCTAGGAACTGGGAAACCTAATCCTCACACCTTCTGTGTGATACTAGTTGCGACCAGAGTCGATTCTCCTTTAACCTTAGGTTTTTCATGAAACCCTGTACGTTAACAACTTAAAGACTTCATTGGGATTGTGAAGCCAGACCCAACTATTTTCTTTGTAATTGCGTGTTCTGATCTTACTTCTACTATCGTGATTGAGTATTATCTTTGCTAAGATTGCTTGAGATCTATCTCCGATAGGTAAGATTAAAAGTAGTTACAAATATCTTCGTCTCATCGATTGTGATTCCGAAATATCTTGTTTCACCTCCATACAATTAAGATTATTATGAGGTGATTGATAATACTAGGTTGTTCTTCGGGAATATAAGTCCAGTTTATCAATTGGTTCCTGTGCACCTTGATTTATCAAAATACGGAACAAAACTCATAGGTATTTCTGTGGGAGACAGATTTATCTATTCTAATAGAATTTTCTGTGTGAGACCTATTTGTTTATCAAGTCTTCGACTTTGGGTCATTGCAACTCTTGGTTGTGGGTGAGATCAGCTAAGGGAATCTAGAATCCTGCTTGGGTTCAGAGACGTAAGGAGCGCAACTTTACCTTGATCAGTGTGAGATTGATTAGGGCTCAACTACATGACAGTCCGAAGTTTATTGGTAGTAGGCTAGTGTTTGTAGCGGATTAATACAGTATGGTGTTCAAAGCTAGACTAGGTCCCAGGGTTTTTTCTGCATTTGCGGTTTTCCTCGTTAACAAAATTCTGGCGTCTGTGTTATTTCTTTTCTGCATTATATTTTGTTATATAATAGAAATATCACAGGTTGTGCGTAAGTTCAATCAATTGTGAATCCAACCTTTGGTTGTTGATTATATTGATTGACACTTGAACATTGGTCTTTGGTACCGTTCAAGTTGTTTCACATAATAATCAGGCTCGCGGATTTCTATCTGTTTGATTTGTTGATTACATTGTGAAACAGAGATATAACTCTTTGATATACTTTTCTATAGATTGAGTATGTCTGTCTAGTTGATTCTCTTGAAAGTATATTGGAGTTTGTCTATTCAGATTGCCAAACGAAATATTGGGTGTGGTTGTTAGACCCCTGCTTTTTCAATTGGTATCAAAGCAGGCAAACACATTTCAGACCTCATAAGTATGTGTTTGTAGCGATCTATCTATGGAAGATATTATCTCTGACAACGCATCACCAGTTCAAAAAAATTCTAACCTGGTCCAAAGTCATGTTTTTCCTGAGAAATCTCTCATGTCTTCTCCTTCTTCTAAAACTGTGTATAACTGGGAAGCACGCCTAGATGAACAGTTGGATGAACTTTCTGATGAAAATGATTCTGAAGAGGGATAAGAAGTTGATGAGGAAGTCTCACAGTACATCAAGCTTTTCGATCTTCTCCTAAAGAAAGAAAAGTCAACATCTTGCTTAGTTGAATTTCTTGTTAGGATTAAGACCTTGAATTAACCTCTTCATAAGACACTAGTTCTTTGGATCACGTAGAACTAAAGAAAACAGAAAATAAGATGCACTAAACGAAACAAGAAAGACACAAGATTTAACGTGGTTCAGCAATGTGCCTACGTCCACAAACGGCTACGATCAACTCTTATTATAAAACAAATTACAGAGAATTAAACCACAACTATGAGCAGCAGGTTGCTGTTCACTAACACCAAACTAATTCTCTATGAACAAACGTTCTAAACCCTAGAATTCTCTAATTGTGAGAATTCTTCTCTAAACTGTGTTGTGTGTATTTCCTTAAGACTTGTACACCTATTTATATAGGTTACAAACTTGTCTTCCAAGTATATGAGTTATACTAGGAAACCTAAACATAGCTAAGAATGGAAACCTTGAGTTTAACTAAAACAGGAAACCTCTAGCTATACCAAAATAAGGAAACACCTAGATGATTCTAGAAAATTCTGGATACTTCCTAAAACATCGACAACTTCTAACAATTCTCCACCTTTCCGATGTTTCCACCAAACTGAGCTTGATCTTCACAAGTTAACCGTAGCCTCTAATGCCCCTAGGCCTTAACAACGAGCATCATTGATCAAGCTGAGACACTTCTCAAACTTGACCTTCGGAACGACTTTCGTCAACATATCTGCTGGATTATCTTCAGTATCAACCTTCAATAGTTGTACTAATCAGTTATCAACAACTTCTCGTACCTTATGATAACGAACATCAATATGCTTGGTGCGTGCATGATAAACTTGGTTCTCAGCTGTTGATGGTGGATTTTCGTTTAAGGTTAAATTTGTAAGTAACCAGAAAAATCATGCGCTGACATCTTGTAAAAGATAAAGCCATTTATAAAGTGTTGGATACTCCCTCACTTAATTCACCAAGAACGGATCATGTAGCAACAATCCCTTCCTGTGAATTTCATATCAGCCTTGTATTTCCTGTACTCATTATCAGTGTGGCATGACGACTGAGTGTTACTCTTACAGAGTAACACGAACCTCCAAGCACTATAATGAATCATTATCAGTGTGGCATGACGACTGAGTGTTACTCTTACAGAGTAACACGAACCTCCAAACACTATAATGAAACCATGTACGAAACGAAATACCGGTGTGTTATACTAGCCCGAGCCGATTCTCGGTGTGTTATACTAGCCCGATTGAGCCCTCTCGGTGTGTTATACTAGCCCGATTGAGCCCTCTCGGTGTGTTATACTAGCTCGATTGAGCATCCCAAGCACTCGACCATATCGGTCCGGATATGATCTCGATCGCGATCATCCAACTCCACAAGCATGATTGGATGACCCCGGATCAATTCCATCACCCCCAAGCAGGTATGGAATACACACGACCGACCCCGCATGGTCGACCATTGGCCTTTGCTTGCCAAGAAACCATCCATACCAAGCATTATGGGCGGAAAACCCTAAATTAGGGTTTGCGGCATATTACATGTGCCGCAAAACGGTCTCAACCATCCATCTTCGCAGGTATAGATGGAGGGTTTTGATGTAGATTCAAAGGGCCCGGAGCATGTCGACACAATCACCATGTGACCGCCTACACATGATGCGTGTCGTACCACAACAAATTAATTAATACTTTACTACCTAATTAACAAGTAATATAGGGTAGTCAAGGTCGATCCCACGAGGAGCACGAGATTCTAGTTGTAAAAATTGTCACGAAAGGGGGGTGTAAAAAGCAAAAGAAAATAAACAAAACAATTAAAAGATAAAGTTGAAAGCAATAAGAGAGACGAGATCAAGGAATCCTTCTTCGTTACGAAACAATGAATCAAGTTATGTTCTTTTCCACTTGTTATTAGTCACAGATTATCACCAACCGTAGGATAGCAGGTACGCTTAGCTAGCCCCAAAATCCCTAATTTCACTGAGTAACAGGTCCGCTTAGTTATCAGATTCTATTCAAAAGAACCACCCTGAGGTTCGCTTACAAGATGTAATTCCCTGAATGCATTAAGATTTATGAATTTAGGTTTAGTACTAGTAGTTAAAATCGGTTCGCTTGGTTCACTTTCTAGCGTTGTTTCTACACACAATTGCTCCACGGAATCCCTCCGCAAGGTCTCGTGTTTGCTACTTATGTAAAGAGTCAAGAAACGATTACTTATCTCCTAACTTTCACTAGCTTTAGATTAAATCGACAAATCAATTTAGTTGGCCACCCAAACAATCTATCAATCAATCATGAATGTCTTTAAGATCATTCCTATTAGTAAAAACAAACGATAATCATGTGAAAAACTTCAAGATAGAATTGAAAACAAAAACTCAAAACATAAATTAAGAACTAGGAATTCATCCTCAATCAATAAAATTAGCTACTCATGTTAAAGAGTTCACACAAAGAATAAGAAAAGAAAAGTGTTGTGTGTGTAGAGATGTGTGTAGAAGTTGTAGAAAACTTCTCTATTTATAGGCTTCAACATTCTCCAAATCTTCTAAGGAGTAGAATCCTTTTCCTTTAGCAATTCAATTTCCAATTCCAAGCTTTTCTCAACTCTTCCACCTTCTCTTTCCAAATTTGAGTCCAATTCTCCATCCAATTCCTAGCCCAAGTCTTCACACCCATGAGAGAAGTCCATAGAAAATTCTGGAATTTTTTGGCTCGCCGGAAAACTGGGATTGTGGCCGGAATCCGGCCGGAATAGTCGCCGCCGGCCACCTGAAAATTTCTCCGTCAAGGGAATATTCGACGGAATATTCCGTCAGTCCACCGTTAGGACTAACGGTCAAAGTGGTCAACCGTCAGTCAACTGTTAGTCAACAGGGTCAAAGGGAGGTCATGAGTCAGAACCGAGTCAGCATCTGAGTCCAGCTAACTGGGCTGACTCGGCTAAGTTGCCATGGCATAAGCCATTGCTCTGGCCAGAGCTGTGTGTTGCACCAGGATAGTGCTTCACGCCTCAGCCATCATGGCTGTGCCTTCTTCACTTTTGCAGCTTCAGTTTCATAACCACCAGGGGTTCAATACCAGTCCTAACTCCAGCTGTAGCTCAGTACCACCTTCTCCATTCATCGCTTCATAATACCCAGGAACTGCAATATCTCTCCTCAACCTCTTGCATTAAACCAAGCAAAACCTTGCAATCCAGCTGCAACATCAGATAGCATCACCTTCACTTCCCATATCATTTGTGACCCAGCAGCTCCTTTATCTCCCTGGATTCTCTTCGGATCTGTCCACCTGACCCTGCAACTTAAGAGCCAAAAGCTCAGGCCATTGCAAATACTTCCTTCTCACACTCATACTTCCCTGTAGTTTCAGATAGTCTTGAATCCCATACTCTGCCATAAGTTTCCACAACAATTCATTGCCATCCCGCAATGCCATTTCTTCCCCTGCTGTAGGATTTCAGCTCAGCTTGAGCTCAAACAATCAACACAAACAGCTCCAACAACTCCATAACCTGCTCAGTTCACAGGGCATAAGCATCATTTCCATTTTGATTCAACACCCAAACAGATGAGAACCCATTTCTTCCACCACCACCATCAATGTGTGCCTCTACACTGCAGCCTCCACAGCACCACAATTGCAGGCCAGTTTCTTGTGCTCAACCTGTAGCTTAAACTGCATTATCTTATTGCTCTCTCATTTCACAACAGACCACCGCATCTCCATAAGCAACCTCAGCATCACCAGGACCATCTCTGTATTACCAGCCCACCAGCCTTCATAAAGCACAACACAACCAACATTAGTCATACCCATTTATCTCCAGCTACACCTACAAACCATAATGCCATCCCCTACATCTCCAGCTGTTGCCTCCATTTCGCATTCATCTCTCGAATTTCAACATCTTCTGTCTTGATTGCTCCAATACAACCTTCAACCCATCACCACCAGATTCTACCAACATAAGCCATGTCACAACACCCGACCCAGCTCATTCATCACAACATCATAGTTGCCTCATACTACGAGACTCAAATCAGAGCTCGGTTTCAGTGGCCAATTGCACCATCAACATCATTGTTGCCTTAGTTTAACTCCTTCATAAACATCTACAGAGTTCAACCAAACGCCAACACACATTCATCCTCTCTTCAAACATCATCAGAACACCAAGACTGCAATTCTCTGCTCTGTCTCTTGAAACCACAAATCCCATCTTAACAACACTCCACCATTAATTTCTACACCAAAAACGCTAACTCGAGTCATCCTTGTTTCCACGTAACCAACATCTTCCACAGAGACCGGATCGAGAAAAACCCATTACGAGATATCACCTCCGTTAACCGCAACAATAATTCCCTTCTTGAACTCAAACATCAATTCTTCTCTCAGTAAATCAATCCAACCTTAATTCCAACACAAACCCATTTCGGATCCCTTTATAACCATTTTAGATTCTCCATAATGTCCGATTCGTTCTGATACTTCTCTGCCATGGTCTTCTCCATTCTTACCCTAATTTACCAGTAACATGGATCGTCTCATTTCTTCTCTCAATCGATCTCAACTCATCCATACCCATTTTCTGTTCTCTCTCAATTTCTGGTTCAGGTGAAAGCATTGAATGAAATGAAGGGGAAGAAGAGAATCGATCTGGGGTTGTAATGACAGGGTTGGATAACGCCACCCCTCTGCATCAGATAAGGGGTACCCCAATGGATGCCCCATAACATGTGGTGGCTATCATTTAATACCTCTCCAAAAGAAAGTTGTCCCTTAACCTTGGGTCGGCTCCGTATATCACTTGCCTGTGAGATGACCTTTTTTCCCTTTTGGCTCAAATTGGGTGATTTCTTCTTCTTTTCTCCCGTGCGACTCCGAAGTAGCTATAAAACTCAAAACAAGCATAAAATACATAATTTACAAGAAAAATAGCAAAGAAAGCATAAACTACTAGATAGTAAATTAGGTGTATTCTACACCTATCAAATTCCCCCACACTTAGACTTTGCTAGTCCTCGAGCAAATCAAACTAAAAACTCACAACTTCAAAGCGTTCAAGCGTCCCAAGCATCCAAAGAGCTATGAGGACATAGAGTTTACGCATGCTAGTAATAAGAAGTTAGAAATACTAAAGAACATATTCTCATTCTTAAATGTTGAGTGAGAAATAACCACACCATAATGAGAGAATGCGTGTTTGAGAAACGATCAATAAGCATTTCGCCTCGACTTCGCCTCACCAGAAAGGATTTTATGATAATTGCACTCAAAAAGACGGCTTTTTTATGGTTCTCACATGTGTGCAGGTAGGAATGAAGAGAGAATTCCTGCAACACGTTGAATGGTGGGAAGGATAACTTCCGAAATTTTGAAAAACCCACATCTTTTAATATTTTGAAAAACCATTTTTTTCTGACGATCTCTAAGAAAGGAAATCAACCATTTATTATCGAGGATGAGATTACTTACTCACCTTCACATCCGATCGCCAATTATGATAACACCACTCTCACGGCATCCAATAGAAACGTCTTCCGCTCCTCGTCTTGATCTCCTTGGTCTTCGTCTTCGGTTTCAACTATTGATGATAAACCCTTGAATTCCATAGATCCTTGACAATTTGTAACCTTTTCCTTAATAATCCTTGTCGCTTGAAAACTTCCTTATATATTTTCCTTCCCCACGGCTTATTAAAACAAAACAAAGAACAAATATTTCTCTTTTTTTTTCTTTTTTTTTTTCTTTTTTTTTTTTTTTTTTTTTTTTTTTTTTTTTTTTCAATTTTTTTTTTTTTTTTTTTTTTTTTTTTCAAAACAAGAGAAATTAAATACAAAATAAACCATGGCCGTGGAAGAAGTATTTTTCCGCTTGATTCTTCACAACTTGTATCGTCTTGAAATCATAAACTTCAAAAATTCTCACCTTTTAATTTTCTTCGCTTTCATGAATAAGTCTTCATACTTGAATATAAAATTACCTCATTGTAGTGTAAGTCTTCAACATATATGTAAAATCCGCTCATTTGTATGTTGCTTTACTTGAATTTGAAATTTGCTCTTTTTCTCGTTCCGTTGCTTGTAAACCTTAAACTTTTCCAACTTTCCTTGTAGATTTTGATGTCGCTCCTTGTTGATGATGAGAGTGTTTCTATGGATCCGTTGTTGTCGAGAGAGAATGGTGCTAACTGCAAATCGAACTACAAGAAGGAAGCTTTCATCTATAGACGTCACCCTCATGATTGACAAAATTAGCACTCAAGAGATCAAAGAGTAGTGCTTCTATTGGTGGGAGGTTGGGTAGCTCACCATTCTACCCGGAATTAATGTACGGTGACACACACTCAAAAGAAGCTCTTTAGTTTCTGGTCGGTGCCTCACATGATATGAATACGGGTAGTCTCCACTAATGATTGATCAGCAACTCTAATAACGCACTTCTCCCTGCACCAAATTCGCATCACCAGCATGATTAAATCCATTATTTAACACTCAAACAAGCAAGAAATCCGAATGTAGTTCTCTAACATTTCCAAGTTCAATTATGTCGGTCAAAATCTCTATGTAAACATACCTAGAAGTATGCTAGTGACTCTAAAATCTTTAAAAGTTGAAGTTTTTATGTAAAACTTTTTTTTTTTTTTTTCTTAAATTTTTTAATTTTTTTGTAATTTTTGTTTTAAAAACATGCTTAACCACTCCCCCACACTTAAACCTTACATTGTCCTCAATGTAATTGAATCCTCTAGTAAAGTCAAGGTGGGAAATTTTAACATGATAAGAAACAAGAAAAAGAAATAACAAAAAGCAAAAAGAATAAGAAATACAAAACCTATGGGTTGCCTCCCATTAAGCGCTTGTTTTAAAGTCGACGGCCCGACTTGGCTCTTGTAAGATTCATTAGCCCGGATCAATCTCTTTTACGGGAAAACATGATTTCACATCACTAGGGTATCGCGTTGTCTCAAAGATATTGAAGTGGATGAGTGTACCATCAAACTCCATAGTCAAGGTGCCATTTTGGACATCAATCTTTGTTCCGGCGGTGCTTAAGAATGGTCTACCCAAAAGCAAAGGTGTAGACTTGGAAGAATTCTCATCATTCATGTCTAAGACATAGAAATCGGCCGGAAATACAAGCTTATTAACCTGCACCAAAACATTCTCAACAATCCCTTTCGGGTAAACATTAGATCGGTTAGCAAGTTCAAGAACTACCCCGGTCTCTTTAAGAGGACCAAGATTCAAAGAATCATAAATCGAGGAAGGCATAACATTAACCGATGCTCCCAAATCTAGCAAAGCTCGAGTAAACCTTGTTTTACCAATTGTGCAAGGTATATTGAAACTACCGGGGTCCTTTAATTTTGGTGGGAGTTTCTTGAGAATAAACATTAAGCATTCTCCCCCACACTCATGACTTCATTCCCTTTCAACCTTTTCTTCTTCATGCACAACTCCTTTAAGAACTTTGCACAACGAGGAATTTGACGAATAGCTTCTATGAGTGGAATATTGACTTGTACTTTCTTAAAGATCTCCCAAATATCCATGTATTCCAAGTCTTTCTTTGATTTAGCAAATCGGCTAGGGAACGGGGGTGGAGTTGTGAAAGTAGGAACCGTCTCCTCGGGTTGGTTGGTTGGAGATGTTTTCTCCTTTGGTGCGGTTTCAATTTCCTCTTTCTCATCATACCCCTTATCTTGTTGATTTGGTTGCTCCACTTGTTTCCCACTCCTCAAAGTAATCGCATTAACGCTCTCTCTTGGATTAACAAATGGTTGTGAAGGAAGTTTTGTGGACGCTTGCGCTTTCAATAAGTTCACATCGGTCGCTAATTGCCCCACTTGAATTTGTAACTCCTTGATTGCCGAATCGGTCTTTTGTTGATTTTGTTGAAACATTGACGTAATACTTTGCATCATGACATTAAGCTTATCATCTATCGAAGATCCATGTTCCTTCACTTGAGGTTGGAATTGTTGTTGAGGTTGAAAACGTGATTGTTGGAAACCACCTTGTTGCTCATATGGATTAGGAGCCGCCGCTTGCTTATTTGCATATCTAAAGTTAGGATGATCCTTCCACCCGGGATTGTAAGTATTCGAGTATGGATCGTACCTTGGCCTTTGATTCGGATATAAAGCATTCACTTGTTCGGTCTCATTATCCGGAATAATCACCGCGGCAATCCTTTGCATCATTATCTCCATGTTACTCATTCTTTGATCAAGATGTGATGATGAATCACTAACTTCATGCACTCGCCTAACCATGGGTTCATCTCTTGTGTAGAATTGTTGCGAGTTTGCCGCCATACTTTCAATCAAATCGGTAGCTTGGGCCACCGTCTTGTTCATTAATGCACCACCACCCGCAGCGTCAAGAAGAGACCTATCACTTGGGTGGAGAGCTTCATAGAAGTATTGGAGTATCATAACGTCGCTAAATTGATGGTGTGGACAGCTTGCCACCAACCTCTTGTATCGCTCCCAACATTCATACAATGATTCTCCCACTTGTTGTTTCAATCCACAAATCTCCTTGCGAATTTGAGTAGCTTTGGATGCGGGAAAATATCTCTCGAGGAAAAGTTTCTTCATCCCATTCCATGTTGTGATACTTAGGAAGGCAAATAATATAACCATTCCTTAGCATTACCCGCCAAAGAAAACGGGAAAGCTTTCAACATTGCTCCATCCGCATTAGTCTCCGGTGGAAGCATAGCCATAACTATGGTATAGAAGTCCATAAGATGTTTGTTTGGGTCCTCATTCACCATGCCATGGAACTTTGGTAACTCTCTAATCAACCCCGGCTTGATTTCGAAGGTTGAGTTAGTTTGGATACACCATTGTTGTGTATCAAGCTTGTGAGAAGCTAGGTCCTTTAGTGTACGATCAGCCATTGTTTCTTCCTCTTTGTCCGAATCACTTGATGAAGAAGGATGAAGTGGAGTGTTAATCGCTCGAATGAAATCCTTTAGTTGAGTGCCGGATCGAAGACGTATTGGACTCGGTCTACCCCCTTTAAGCATTCACCAAAGGTATAACACCTGAAACAAGATTCTCACAAACTAAGTTAGATACGGCAAAGAATCTAACAAAGCAAGAATAAAGCAAAAAGAAAAATTAAAAACAACTAAAAATCGCCCGTTGCTCCCCGGCAACGGCGCCAAAATTTGATGCGTGTCGTACCACAACAAATTAATTAATACTTTACTACCTAATTAACAAGTAATATAGGGTAGTCAAGGTCGATCCCACGAGGAGCACGAGATTCTAGTTGTAAAAATTGTCACGAAAGGGGGTGTAAAAAGCAAAAGAAAATAAACAAAACAATTAAAAGATAAAGTTGAAAGCAATAAGAGAGACGAGATCAAGGAATCCTTCTTCGTTACGAAACAATGAATCAAGTTATGTTCTTTTCCACTTGTTATTAGTCACAGATTATCACCAACCGTAGGATAAAGGTGTACGCTTAGCTAGCCCCAAAATCCCTAATTTCACCGAGTAACAGTCCGCTTAGTTATCGATTCTATTCAAAAGAACCACCCTGAGGTTCGCTTACAAGATGTAATTCCCTGAATGCATTAAGATTTATGAATTTAGGTTTAGTACTAGTAGTTAAACTCGGTTCGCTTGGTTCACTTTCTAGCGTTGTTTCTACACACAATTGCTCCACGGAATCCCTCCGCAAGGTCTCGTGTTTGCTACTTATGTAAAGAGTCAAGAAACGATTACTTATCTCCTAACTTTCACTAGCTTTAGATTAAATCGACAAATCAATTTAGTTGGCCACCCAAACAATCTATCAATCAATCATGAATGTCTTTAAGATCATTCCTATTAGTAAAAACAAACGATAATCATGTGAAAAACTTCAAGATAGAATTGAAAACAAAAACTCAAAACATAAATTAAGAACTAGGAATTCATCCTCAATCAATAAAATTAGCTACTCATGTTAAAGAGTTCACACAAAGAATAAGAAAAGAAAAGTGTTGTGTGTGTAGAGATGTGTGTAGAAGTTGTAGAAAACTTCTCTATTTATAGGCTTCAACATTCTCCAAATCTTCTAAGGAGTAGAATCCTTTTCCTTTAGCAATTCAATTTCCAATTCCAAGCTTTTCTCAACTCTTCCACCTTCTCTTTCCAAATTTGAGTCCAATTCTCCATCCAATTCCTAGCCCAAGTCTTCACACCCATGAGAGAAGTCCATAGAAAATTCTGGAATTTTTTTGGCTCGCCGGAAAATCGGGATTGTGGCGGAATCCGGCAGGAATAGTCGCCCGCCGGCCACTCGAAAATTTCTCCGTCAAGGGAATATTCGACGGAATATTCCGTCGGTCCACCGTTAGGACTAACGGTCAAAGTGGTCAACCGTCGGTCAATTGTTAGTCAACATGGGTCAAAGGGAGGTCATGAGTCGAACCGAGAGTCAAGCATTCGAGTCCGCCTAATCTGGGTGACTCGGCTAAGTTGCCATGGCATAAGCCATTGCTCCGGCGTAGCCGTGTGTTGCACAGGATAGTGCTTCACGCCTCAGCCATGATGGCTGAGCCTTCTTCACTTTTGCAGCTTCAGTTTCATAACCACCAGGGGTTCAATACCAGTCCTAACTCCAGCTGTAGCTCAGTACCACCTTCTCCATTCATCGCTTCATAATACCCAGGAACTGCAATATCTCTCCTCAACCTCTTGCATTACAGCCAAGCAAAACCTTGCAATCCAGCTGCAACATCAGATAGCATCACCTTCACTTCCCATATTTGCCAGCCTGAGTGCTTCATTTGTGACCCAATGAGCTCCTTTATCTCCCTGGATTCTCTTCGGATCTGTCCACCTGACCCTGCAACTTAAGAGCCAAAAGCTCAGGCCATTGCAAATACTTCCTTCTCACACTCATACTTCCCTGTAGTTTCAGATAGTCTTGAATCCCATACTCTGCCATAAGTTTCCACAACAATTCATTGCCAGCCCTGCAATGCCATTTCTTCCCTCTGCTGTAGGATTTCAGCTCAGCTTGAGCTCAAACAATCAACACAAACAGCTCCAACAACTCCATAACCTGCTCAGTTCACAGGGCATAAGCATCATTTCCATTTTGATTCAACACCCAAACAGATGAGAACCCATTTCTTCCACCACCACCATCAATGTGTGCCTCTACACTGCAGCCTCCACAAAGACCACAATTGCGGGCCGGTTTCTTGTGCTCAACCTGTAGCTTAAACTGCATTATCTTATTGCTCTCTCATTTCACAACAGGACCACCTGCATCTCCATTAGCAACCTCAGCATCACCAGGACCATCTCTGTATTACCAGCCCACCACCAGCCTTCATAAAAGCACAACACAACCAACATCGGTCATACCCATTTATCTCCGCCTACACCTACAAACCATAATGCCATCCCCTGCATCTCCATCTGTTGCCTCCATTTGATTCATCTCTCGAATTTCAACATCTTCTGTCTTGATTGCTCCAATACAACCTTCAACCCATCACCACCAGATTCTACCAACATAAGCCATGTCACAACACCCGACCCACTCATTCATCACAACATCATAGTTGCCTCATACTACGAGACTCAAATCGTAGCTCGGTTCCAGTGGCCAATTGCACCATCAACATCATTGTTGCCTTAGTTTAACTCCTTCATAAACATCTACGAGTTCAACCAAACGCCAACACACATTCATCCTCTCTTCAAACATCATCGAACACCAAGACTGCAATTCTCCGCTCTGTCTCTTGAAACCACAAATCCCATCTTAACAAAGACTCCACCATTAATTTCTACACCAAAAACCCTAACTCGATTCATCCTTGTTTCCACAGAACCAACATCTTCCACAGACCCAGATCGAGAAAAACCCATTCTGAGATATCACCTCCGTTAACTGCAACAATAATTCCCTTCTTGAACTCAAACATCAATTCTTCTCTGTAAATCAATCCAACCTTAATTCCAACACAAACCCATTTCAGATCCCTTTATAACCATTTTAGATTCTCCATAATGTCTGATTCGTTCTGATACTTCTCTGCCATGGTCTTCTCCATTCTTACCCTAATTTACCAGTAACATGGATCGTCTCATTTCTTCTCTCAATCGATCTCAACTCATCCATACCCATTTTCTGTTCTCTCTCAATTTCTAGTTCAGGTGAAAGCATTGAATGAAATGAAGGGGAAGAAGAGAATCGATCTGGGGTTGTAATGACAGGGTTGGATAACGCCACCCCTCTGCATCAGATAAGGGGTACCCCAATGGATGCCCCATAACATGTGGTGGCTATCATTTAATACCTCTCCAAAAGAAAGTTGTCCCTTAACCTTGGGTCGGCTCCGTATATCACTTGCCTGTGAGATGACCTTTTTGCCCTTTTGGCTCAAATTGGGTGATTTCTTCTTCTTTTCTCCCGTGCGACTCCGAAGTAGCTATAAAACTCAAAACAAGCATAAAATACATAATTTACAAGAAAAATAGCAAAGAAAGCATAAACTACTAGATAGTAAATTAGGTGTATTCTACACCTATCAACACACTTGACCAATCGGTCAAAACCAACCATGGTTGGTTACAACACATTCGTCCGCCTGAAATAGCATGGTCGCGCGGCTTTGAAAGCCAAAATTAGGGTTCAAGCCATCACGCGCGTCCATCTTCTCTAAGCACGAATGGAGGGTCACAGATTAGATTAAGCGAGGTCCGGTCATACCAAAGATGACCACCGTGGGCCCATCTACCTCTTCATGCGGTCGGCCAAGGCATATCACGCTGGCCAATCCAAAACGCCCGCTCAAACATGCGTGGATACACTTCCCAAATTGCAAATCGATCTCGACCACTCAACTTCACCGGACGAATTGGGTGGCTTAGATCACGTTTTCATGGGACGGTGAGACATGGGCGTGAACATCACCTACCATCTTCACGCCAAACCAACCGGCCAAGACCGACCAAGCTAGGTCGTCTTGGAAAACGCGCCGGAAAAGAGTATGGCGCGCGGCTTCTTGCGGTATCAAACTCTTATCGCAAAATCGATCTCGACCACTCCTCTTTGCCGGTCAAATTGAGTGGCGGATCGCGCTTTCGTGAGGGAACGGAATACGAGCACCTACACCATCATGCCGTCTATACGCATGTATGGTCGGTCCTCTCCAAAATCCTTCCCATACTTGGTTTCGACCAAGTCAAGAGTGATGCTTGCGCACCTCTTCAAAAAACCTAATATTCATTAACGGTGAGATGAGTGTCTCAAAGCTCATCTCATCCGTCCAACTTCACCGACTTGGTTATACAACCCGGTCGAGTCAATTGGTCGATGCAAGGCGTCATTACCCATCGCCTTACCATACCACAATGCGGTACATCGCATAAAATACACACGATACTTCACAAGTATCGACTTTACGAATAACGCAGTTATTCAATTCAAAGATTACATGCTATCTTTCGTGGATCCACGATCCACATTCCAGACATCAATCATGTCACAAAGCGGGGATACATATCGGGGTATTGGTCCGGCGGTTTACGGCGTGCGGCGTGCAACGCGCCATCACAAGAACGTGTTAGGAAGTCATGGGCGGTTAGAGATGAACAGGAGAAGTGGGCAAGACTGGCCGTGTATCACCGACACACAACTCCACTACTCCATCATTCCACTACCTCCACTTCCCACGAGAAAACGTGAATGAGGCTCAATGACTTGTATAAATAGGTTCTCCGCCCTATTTCCAACAACAGGAAAAAATAGGAAAGGGACAGAATGGTAGGCCTCGAAAGTGTATATAATTTAGCCTACTTGTAATACCGCAAGTGCACGGTGTCTTGGTTGTAGGACTGAGCAAGTGCGGGTCGAACCACGAGACTTGTGGTGCTATGTTGATCTCTGGGTTCCTAAACTGAGTTCTAAGAGTGACAGAACTATTGAGGCTTGTGTCGATACGATTTGGAAATTGTAGTGACTCTAAACTAAGGCAAGCGAGGTAAACTGTGAAGCACAAGGGTGGTTGATTCCACCACGACCTCATGCTCCGGCAATGTGGCTTAACTCTATTCTTGTGCCCTTCATTTGAAGGTCTAAGGTAGATTTTTGCTAACTAAATCCACTAACTCCCCCTAGTATGAAATTTGTCTTCTTACAAAGGTGTGACTCATCACAGAGTCATTAGCTTCTTCAATACCTACTAATCTTATCATGTTATACACAGCAAGATTAAAGCTTAAGCTAAATATGCTTTATCATGAAGAACAGGGGTTTCATCAACACCCTGATGATTTAAATTAAAACATTACAAGAACTAAAAACACAAATTAAAACTAAGTGAAGCACTGGCTAGCCCAAGCATGGTTCTAACATCCACCAACACTTCCTATTTATACATGCAAATAAAAATTCTCAAACCCTAATTCTCAAAATCGAAATTAAAGATAAAATAAACAAAAACTTCGCACCCATACTCTGAAACGCACTCCTTTCTTGTCTAATCGGCTCTGTAACTCTCTGCTGGGGTTGTTGGAGAAACCCTAAGTTCAATCATCTAAACCCTAGCTTCTAGGTTATGAGAGAAGCTAAGATGGAGATGGGTGAACCTAGGGTGGCGGATAGAGGTAGCTGGGTGATGGAGGTGGTGTGGTGGTTGTTGTGTCAGGGAGAGGGAGGAGAAGAGCAGAGCTTTGCTTTGTCGGGGGAAGGAGATGGTGGTTGAGGTGAGGGATGGGTTCTGCAGAGATGAAAGAGAAAAGGAAGAAGAGAAATGAGATGTAACCGAAGGGTATAGGGTATGGGAGTTCGGTGTTGAGCGGAGTGCATCGGGGGAATGATGAGAGGCGGCCTAGCGAGCGTTGGATCTTGCGGAGAGATACGAACGGTCGAGGGAGAAGCGAGAGAGATCTGGTGTTGAGCGGAGCATCGAGAAATATATGTGAGTGAAGGAGCGACCGTGTGATGCATTTGGGCGAGATCTCAACGGCTTGGAATGAGCGGGTTCGGATCCGGGTCGTGGGTAGCTCTAGCCCATGTCTTCCTTGTTGGGTTGCAACTGATTCGCGCGCGGGCTTTGGCTATCTGCTCCATAGATGCTCGACTCCAATTCTTTCGCTCTTTTGGCTCCTCAATTTCTCCAGGGCTTTATTTAGTACCTAAAAACACAAAATTAATTAATACAAATATTTATTCTTGAAAACAAAGAAAACACGAGAACCGGGATAATATCCGATTTCTAAGTGCAAAAGATGAGTAAAATGCCAATAAAAAGGTGTATAAATATGCACTATTTAGCACTCATCAAATACCCCCAAACCTGAATTTTACTTGTCCTCAAGTGAAACAGAAAATAAGAAATCCTAACTATACCCCTGTCGCAGGTCTCTCGAATGCATTTAGCGTATGCACTAAGCCTTTAAACCCCTAGGTGTCCCTAGTGGACGAGTTGTAGTCTCGTGAGGGTTTGCAGAGGTGTACCCACAAAACCTTCTCCAACTTCAGAGTGTAAAAGAGTCTCAAGCCTCCAAGAAGCTATGAGGACATAGAGTTTCGCATGCTAGTAATGAAGTTAGAACTACCAAAGAACGCATTCTCATCCTTAAGTGCTTTGAGCGAGAAGTAACCATACCATATGAAAGAATTCGGATTCGATTGTGATCATAAGTCTCAACTTCTGCCTCACCATTAGGGTTTTATGATAATTGCACTCAAAAAGATCGCTTTTTAGTCTCTCATGTGTGCGGGCGGGAATAAAGAGAGAAATCCCGCACACGTTGTAGGTAAGAAGGATAACCTTCCGAAATAAAACGGAGACTCCACGAAGTGTGGACAAAAAGAATCTTTTTTCGATGATCTCTAAGAAAGGAAATCAACCATTAGCAAGGGGTGGGAGTACTCACTCACTTCTCACCCGATCGGCAATTAATATCACTCTCTCATAAGAACCATAGAAACGTCTTCAATCTTCGGTCTTCGGTCTTCAAATGTTGATGACGAACTTCTAAACTTCACAAACTTGACAATTTTTAACTTTTCTACTCAAATTCCTTGTTGTTTGGATTTTTCTTTTTAAATTCTTCTTTACCATGGTGGTAGCAAAAATAAACTACAATATTTTTTTTTTTTTGATTTTTGATTTTTTTTTTTTTTTTTTTTTTTTTTTTTTTTTTTTACATTACAATAAGTGAAAATAAAAATACAAATAATGAAACAACTAACTCCATGGACAAAGGACTTTATCACTCAATTTTTCCACAACTTGTATTGTCTTGATTTTATAAATTTTATTAATTCTCATCCTATTTTCTTTTCTTTGTTGCACATAAACCTTGGACTATATCAATTTTTCTTTCAATATTCGATGATGCTCCGTTTGTTGATGATGATGTGTTTCTATGGGTCTTGCTGATTGAGAGAGAGTGATGCTAACGGCAAATCGGTATTTAGAAGGAGTTTTCATCTTTAGACGTCACCCTCATGATTGACAAAAACTAGCACTCAAGAGATCAAAAGTAGTGCTGAAAATGGTGCGAAGTTGGGTAGCTCACCATTCCTACCCGGAATTTACGTACGGTGACACACACTCTAATGACTTTTCTAGAAAGTTGCAAAAAATTGAAGGTTGGTGCCTCACTTGATGTAAATTGGGTAGTCTCCACTATGGGTGATCACAATTCTACTACCGAATATCTAAACAGCACCTAATTAAGCCCTCCGGTATGGTTAAATCCAACTTTAACGCTCTAATCAACTAAGGAACCCGATTGTGTTCTCCGGTACTTCTAACTTTTGTTATTTCGGTCAGATTCTCTATGTAAACATAGCTAGAAGCATGCTAGTGACTCTAAAATCTCTAAAAGTTGGAGGTTTTTACAAAAAGAGTTTTTTTTTTTTTTTTTTTTTTTTTTTTTTTTTTTTTTTTTGAAAATAAAAGGTAAAATAAAAGACTAAAAACTCTAAATGCAAATGCACCCCCAAACCTAAATCGAACATTGTCCTCAATGTGTCAACAGATAGGAAAAATTAAACAGTCACATACCATGATAACTATGTTGATAAGAGAAAAGGGAAGAGATTACCGGTATGTCGGCGGGAGCAAGGTTGAGCTTCACTAGTCAAGGCTAGAATCCAACATTCTCAGCGGAGATCATATCGGATTAGCACAATATATGTACAAGAAGACTCAACCGTTTCAAGAAAGAAAAATTTAACAAGTCCTACTGGATATATACAATGAAAATTCACCATACACTAACAATCTAAAGAGTTGAGGATCAACCCAATAGAAAATATGTACAACTATCAACAATCTTACACAAATATAACATGAGAGTGCAAGTAAGACTGCATATGGGAATGAGTTTCCCCCAAACCTAAACTTGTGAACGGGTGTGTTTGGAAGCACAAAATCTTGCAATTTTAACGGTACATCATGCAAAAGGTCTAACTCAAAATGAGTTTTGCTAAGAACAGGTAGACATACACATTCCAACTGTGGCTCTTTAAAAGTGTTATACTTTGATGCAAAATAGTCCAAGAGGACTTGGGAAGCACAAAGCTCTAGGCCTAAGTTAGGCATTTTTAGAAAAGTTGGTTTTGCAATTTTGTTACAAACTACACCTAGGTTTGGTGGAGGAGTTTCAATTTGTGACTCATGAAAGAGGTTAGGTACATCTAGTTTGTTTTCAATTTTAAATTCATTTGTACCATCACACACTTTCCTAAAGTCAAAAGAGGGTAAATCATGTTCATTTTCACAGGATAATTGTACAGGTTCCACATCATCATCACATATATGAATATTAGAAGAAGCATCATTCATGGGGTTCACAGAAGAGACACTTAATGTCTCTGAACCAAAAGATTCTACTACATTTTCAGTATACACATGCTCTTCATATTCATCATCATCATCATCATAGCAAGAATTTATCTCATTAAAAATCATAGTATTTCTAGTCCCGTCATTTAAAACAGGTTCATATGCAATATCAATTGCACGAGTAAGACTAGGCATACTATTGACTTCATTATGGTTGATAAACATTTCATCTTGAAAGTCCTCCCTTTCCCGATTTAGTGCATCACAGATTTGACTCAATTTGAGTTCTAAACTCTCAAACCTTTGCTCAAGGTTTTGATTCAATTCTAGAAATTCATCATGTTGTTCAATGAAAGGAGAGTTTTCAACAAGTGGGAAATTCATAATCAATGCTATATGGATGGTCATGTATTGCATTCATTTCAAGCCTAGCATTTTGCTCCATGAGTGCTTCCATTGTTGATTGCAAACTAGGAGTTGGGGAGTATAAAATTGTTCATCTCCCCATTTGTGGTGAATGAAGCATGTGTGCGGGTTGATTATGGTCCCAATAGTCACTTCTAGACACTTCGTACATTGGATTATCATGGTTTTCCCTAGACTGTCTAAAAGCATGCAAAATATAACAAGATTCAGCGAGGGTGGTCTAAGCCACCACATAAGGTGCAAGCATGCGTTTCATATTGCCTAGAAAAACTAGATTCGACAGATTGCCTTTCTAAAGCGGGTTGCCTATCTAAAGCGAGATAGTCGAGCCTCTAATTGATCTAAAAGTGATGACTGGGTATGAGAAAATTGTTCATTTTCACTTTGTGGTGGATGATGTATGTGATCATAATGATTAGGGTATGTGAGATCAGGGCCCTGAGAAGGCCCATAAAATTCCCTAAAGTCACTATGGTATGTGGGGTGTTCATCCTGTGAAAGATGCCCGTAAGCAAGCTCTCTAAGGGATTTATTTGTTCCATCCCCAGATGCAGACCAAAATCCTGACATGATTTATCAACTCAAATTGAACTCAAAGCCCAGTTGTAGTGGACTAAGTTTGGTTTTGGTGGGATTGGTTTGGTTTATTGGGTTTCATTTGGTTTTGTTGGGTTTGGTTTGTGTTTGGTTTTGTGGGCTTGTTGTTTGGTTTTGTAGGAAGCCCAAGCAATTGTGTGCAAAGCCTAGGTTGTGTGGGCTCAATTTCTTTGCACGATTCGGCTAATAGGTTTAGCCTAAGCAGCCCGGATGGTGTGACTCGGTGGCGGGTCCTAGCCCGAGCAGACTATGGGCTCGGTTTGGTTTGTTTCAGCCCGGTGTCGGGTTGGTTAGCCCACACTGATGTTCGGCCCAACAAGTGTGGGTTCTAGTTTGTTGCACGGCCCAGTTGGGTTCAGTTATGTGCACAGCCCAGTTGGGTTCAGCTATGTGGAGCCCAATGGTTGGGTTTCAGTGGGCTGGTTTACTCACAGAGCCCAGTTTGAAGGCCAAGTTATGTGGGCTGGTTTGGGTACAGAGCCCAGTTGTTTTGATCGTGAGTTGCCCAGAGCAAGGACAGCACAAGAAAGCCTGTGCTTAACTTACCAGTGCTGTGCACAACCTGTACATAAGCTGCTTATGCACAGGGCTGGTTGGGGAGGTGCAACAGGGTCTGTGCATTTGAGCACAGCTCAGAGGTATGCTCAGGCCACACACTACCTGGTTCAACCTCAAAGCTATAGGGGCTTGAGGTCAATGCTTCACAGGTAAAGCTCAGGGTTATCTCAAAGCACAGGGCAGACAATGGCTCAAAGGGGTTTCAAGGATATGCTCAGGGTTATGCCAGGGTATGCAAGGTGGTAGACCAAGGGCTAGCCAGGGAGCTCAAGCTTGCAGCTTCAGGGGGCTAGCAAGGGAGCTGGATTATCATGCACAGGGTCAGACGAGCCTAGGATTGGCAGCTCAAGCAAGGCTTGTACACAGAGACACGGCCCTAGGTTCACAAAGCAAACTCACTGAGAAAACTAGCACAAAGATTGGCGGCTTTGAAAGCAACAGATTAAGCAATGCCAAGACAATTCACAACCCAGAGTAACAGATTAAAAACTTAGCTTGTGCACAGCACAGGTATTTCAGGGCAGATTGGCTTGTGCTCAAACTCAGAGCTCAGGGTTACGGCACAGACTCTAGCAAAGAGTCGGCAACTAGTTTATCATACAGTTATGAGGCACAAAAGCATTCAGCTATAAAGGAGGCCACTCACCTGAATTCGATAAGTTGAAGGGGCTGCTCAAGTTATGCGCCTTGCTCTTGTCTTTCTTGGGTTGGCTTGCACAGCAACACAGTACCATTGCAAGTTCGGCTATCACAGAGTGATGCAGCTGAGTTGTTGTATTGCGGTGTACACAAGCTGCCGGAGTTATCAGCTAAATGAACCAAATGCTCTGAACAAAATTCAGTGTGACACACTGAATGAATAAAATGCAATGAGCACTGAGCACTGAATGAGGTAAAGTTATGAGCAAGTTTCAAAAGCAAGGGTGCTCAAACAGGGTAGTGATGCAGGATAGAATGCAATACAAGTTGCAAAAACTAAAAAAAAAACAAAAGAAAAGTAAATGCAGCAAACATAGAAAACTTAACAGCTATACTACACTAAATTATGCAGGGATACTACACTAACACAGGGCTAATGATGCAGGGATATATACAGGGTTGAGAATCAGTAAAGCTTAGCCGAAAATCACAGGGCACACGCCAAGTCTCCGGCAACGGCGCCAAAAACTTGGTAGGCCTCGAAAGTGTATATAATTTAGCCTACTTGTAATACCGCAAGTGCACGGTGTCTTGGTTGTAGGACTGAGCAAGTGCGGGTCGAACCACAGAGACTTGTGGTGCTATGTTGATCTCTGGCTTCCTAAACTGAGTTCTAAGAGTGACAGAACTATTGAGGCTTGTGTCGATACGATTTGGAAATTGTAGTGACTCTAAACTAAGGCAACTGAGGTAAACTGTGAAGCACAAGGGTGGTTGATTCCACCACCTGACCTCATGCTCCGGCAATGTGGCTTAACTCTATTCTTGTGCCCTTCATTTGAAGGTCTAAGGTAGATTTTTGCTAACTAAATCCACTAACTCCCCCCTAGTATGAGCTGTCTTCTTACAGTACAGCTCATCACAGGGTCATTAGCTTCTTCAATTACCTACTAATCTTATCATGTTATACACAGCAAGATTAAAGCTTAAGCTAAATATGCTTTATCATGAAGAACAGGGGTTTCATCAACACCCTGATGATTTAAATTAAAACATTACAAGAACTAAAAACACAAATTAAAACTAAGTGAAGCACTGGCTAGCCCAGGCATGGTTCTAACATCCACCAACACTTCCTATTTATACATGCAAATAAAAATTCTCAAACCCTAATTCTCAAAATCGAAATTAAAGATAAAATAAACAAAAACAATCGCACCCATACTCTGAAACGCACTCCTTTCTTGTCTAATCGGCTCTGCAACTCTCTGCTGGGGTTGTTGGAGAAACCCTAAGTTCAATCATCTAAACCCTAGCTTCTAGGTTATGAGAGAAGCTAAGATGGAGATGGGTGAACCTAGGGTGGCGGATAGAGGTAGCTGGGTGATGGAGGTGGTGTGGTGGTTGTTGTGTCAGGGAGAGGGAGGAGAAGAGCAGAGCTTTGCTTTGTCGGGGGAAGGAGATGGTGGTTGAGGTGAGGGATGGGTTCTGCAGAGATGAAAGAGAAAAGGAAGAAGAGAAATGAGATGTAACCGAAGGGTATAGGGTATGGGGAGTTCGGTGTTGAGCGGGTGCATCGGGGGAATGATGAGAGGCGGCCTAGCGAGCGTTGGATCTTGCGGGAGAGATCTGAACGGTCGAGGGAGAACTGAGAGAGATCTGGTGTTGAGCGGAGCATCGAGAAATATATGTGAGTGAAGGAGCGACCGTGTGATGCATTTGGGCGAGATCTCAACGGCTTGGAATGAGCGGGTTCGGATCCGGGTCGTGGGTAGCTCTAGCCCATGTCTTCCTTGTTGGGTTGCAACTGATTCGCGCGCGGGCTTTGGCTATCTGCTCCATAGATGCTCGACTCCAATTCTTCTGCTCTTTTGGCTCCTCAATTTCTCCGAGCTTTATTTAGTACCTAAAAACACAAAATTAATTAATACAAATATTTATTCTTGAAAACAAAGAAAACACAGAATCTGGGATAATATCTGATTTCTAAGTGCAAAAGATGAGTAAAATGCCAATAAAAAGGTGTATAAATATGCACTATTTAGCACTCATCACAGAACAACACAAGTTCAGTCGACAGAAACCAAGTGTTAATACAAAAACCGTATTCAAACACCCAGAGCCTGCTTGCATCAACCGTAAGCTTGCTCATCTTTCTGTCACAAGTCATAAGCAAGCCAACACCTTCACAATCTCAACACCTTCTTCGCTTCCCTCCCTAAGATCAACCCCATCTCCTTCACTTTGTGACCGAAACAAGTCTGGAACGGCCATTTCTTGGTTTAGGCCGGACTTGCACAGATTGATCTCTCGAATCTACAAGCACTCACCGCGCAGTGCATTTGTTGAAGGTTTAGATTCATTCCTCATCCACACCCCAAATTACCAAATTCTGCAGGAGTAGTTTTCACCCATCAACAATTGGCGACCACAGTGGGAGATAAATCTCTCGGTCGTAAAATCAATTTCTTTGAAATCCGATTCAATTTCATCAATTTCAAAAAGGGTAGATCTTAGAACCAATTCGATCAACGATTCATTTCAAGATGGTGGAACTCAGGTCCGGATCAAAGAATCAATTCGGACGGAGCTAGCGTGGATAACACTCCGGTGTTGACGTGCTGTCGGTGGAGCCACCGTAGCCGACACATCTCGAGGTGCCGTTACCTCTGTCACCAACACTAGCGGAGCAGAGACATCCCAGTAGGGTGTAACGCCTCCCATCACAGAGCCAGGAGCAGCGCGAATCTCGGCATCTCTTCGAGCGTAACGCCTCCAGCGGTTACCAGAGCAACAACTTTCACTCCTCCATCAGGACGAGGAGCCGGAGGCACAAGAGGAGGCCCACCGTCTAGTACCATTGCAGACTTGATGGAGAAGCAGGAAATTCTTGCTAAAACTCAAACAGATATGGCCGCAACTCAGAAAGAGGTACTCACTTTCCTTAAAACTTTGACTGAACGATTGCCGCAAGATTCACGGCAACCCTTGGAGTCGACGAGAGATGCCTTCAATTCAACTGGAGCAGGCGTTTCCACTCGGATAGAAGCTCGTGTTGCTCCTGAATGTTCAAGAGAAAGGGACCAGACACCCAACTTCATCACACGTGAGGATCCGGGAACGACTCCTCAGAGCCGAAGCAAAGGAAATCGACCGATGCGCACCAACACCAACCGCCGTACCCTCAAGATATGCGGCGAATCCCTCTTCCAAGAGGTTACACCTCTCCCAGAGTTCTCCCTCTACGACGGAACTGGTAATGCTCGTGAACACATTTCTCGATTCTTGGAAGCCTTGGGGGAACATGAATACAATCATGTTTTACGCCTAAAAGAATTCTCAAAATCACTTACGGGGAGGGCATACACTTGGTACAATAACATTGCGCCTACAAGCATATCTAATTGGAGCGAGATGGTCAGTGCTTTCTACAGGAAGTATTTCTTCGTATCTGAACAAATCACGTTTTCAGACCTGGGAAGAATTCTCCAGCGGAACAATGAGCATCCCAACGACTTCGTTAAAAGATTCAGAACCCAAGCGCTGGATTGTCACGATCCGAATGTCACCGAACGACAATTGGTGGAATCATGCATCAATGGGATGATACCCATATACCGCGCTCTGTTGGAGAATCTGGGCTTTCAAACATTCTCTCGAACTCCACGAAGTCGTAAAACGTTCAAGAACAATCGCTTTGCAAAGACTACTAGAAAGAACCAGAGTTGTTCGAAGTGAAGATTTGCGTGAAAGTCGAGGAAGCAGGCGTCTCACGAACAAACAATACAACACCGGTCCTTCTGTAAGCGTGGTGGGCGGAGGAGAGAAAAGGAAAGCTTCAGTGACGGAGCCACAAACAAAGCGAACATTCCCGGCACACAAGACTTCATCTCGAAAAGGAACAGACAAAACTCCTGCAAAACACTAAAGACACAGGTTTTCCTTTTCCTATGAATGAAGTGATAGAGCTCTTGGAAGCGTGGATCCAAGATGACGCCGTAAAGCTACCCCTATCAGGCGTCCTCCGACCGAGGAAGAAATGGCAAATCCCGACATCGTTGCTACCACAGGTTCGTCCATCATCCAACCAAAGATTGCAACGAGTTGAAACAAATATTCGGGGAAAAGGTAGAGACAGGGGAACTCCACTTGGAAACGAAGGTGTTCATAGAGATCCTCTACCTATGAACCGCATGATTTCGGGGACTGTTCTCGCAAGACCGTGCAATCTATGATGGAGCACATGTGTGAAATCTTATATTTCTCCAAGGGACAGCGTCAAGACATATTCACGGCCCTCAACCACGTTGTGTCGGGCGGCGTAGTATCCAGAACCGGTCCAGGAACCTCAGTCTTTCCTGAAAGATGCGAGCAAGGGGAACTGGGGACTCTTAACCGTCACTCGTTTGAGAGGCGTTGAGTTCGATAATGCGTTGATCGATACGGCTTCCGAATTCAACATCATTACTGTCAAGACCTTGAGAGCGGCAAAGATTTCGAAGCAGGAGGCTACTCGTCACCCAACTGTGGTCAAAGATTCAGGAGGAGAGCTTAGAGATGCGTATGGATACGTCAATCTTGAAATCAAAATGGGAGACGCCTCGACACAAGCAAAATTCTACGTGGTCAAAGATCATCCCAGCTACGACATGATCCTAGGACGCTCTTGGATACAGGACAACAAAGTCATACTGGAAGTCTGTCCTCTACCGGTCTCGGTACCTGAAAGAATCTCCAACATGCCTTCTGGACCTCCTGATGACTGTCTGCTGCTGCACCAGCAACTTGCCAATATGATACAACTTCCCGGAGAGAGCCTTTCGGCGTACATTGAAAGGTTCCGATCTCAAGTAAGTCTCATCACGCAACTCTCCTTGCAACCTACCGCCCCTCATTCTGACAAGTCCTGGGGACTGACTCCAATCAATAAACCAACCCCGGCTAAGAGGTGTGAATGGGAAGCCGGCCCTTTCAAGCGTTTTATCAAGAGCGTGGAAGCTGTTTTGGTCAAAGACGACAAATCTAAAGTCCAAGTACGACCAAACCCATTTGGAATTGGAGACCTTGTGACGAAGATGACTACGTTCAATGTTGGAAGTGTGACGGTGAAGATGACCACTCCACCGGATTCATCCACCGAAAGAGAAGATGAACCGTACCTGGTAGCAGATGTTATCCTAGGCGGCTACTGCAAACTCATCAACGCTGATAACCTGGAGGGCATAACAATTCACTCCCGATGGCTCAAACCCCACCGAACTTAAGATGTTGTCTTTTGCCACTTCACAAAGATCCCGTACACCTTAAAACGCTGTGCTATTTTTTCCAGCGTATTTCCTTTTACAATTCCATATCATATTTGTAATTCCTCCAGAAAATGATTGCAATACTTGCATTCATAATTAGGGTTTCAATTTCCAATTTTCAATTTTCAATTGAAGCATTATTTTCATCTGAGAACCTCTTTACTCCTAAAAAACACAAATTCTCACAAAAACTTAAATCAGCCCACCTGGAGCAAGAAAGGAAACCCTAAGCAAACATATCACGGGAAGAAGGAAACGAACGTGTGCGGAAAATGATTTGAGCCATCCGCCCACAAAGCCGGGGAAGATATTGCATCACAGGTCCGTGGATATTCCATTATAGTATTACTTCTTTTATCACTAAGGATTACATGTGAAGGCGCTCCTTGCGCCTGAGAAGGTTCGGTTGCAGTCTTGGCAAAGGATTGTAAAGGAAAACTTTATTCAAATAATCAAAGAAAAAAAAAAAAAAAAAACCTTGAACTCAGCCGCCACTGAGTACAAGGAAGATGTTCGAGCATGCAGAATATACTTGGAAAGAAAAAACAAAACAAAAGAAATTTCAATCATCAAGAGGGTCGGTCTCGCCCACATCACCGTCAGCTCCATCACCTGTTGATGCCCCCCTCTCCGGATCTCCCTCAACTTCTGCATCGGACATCCCCCGCAGCAGAAGCAGCAGCCGCACTCCATCCCAACATCATCGCAGGAGCATCAAAGGGCATAGCAACACCGGGGGCCACGCAAATTGCCTTCGAATGTTCAGGTTCGTCTGTATCAGAATCAAGGATTATCATGCCGTCCTGGATCGGGTAATCACACTTGTCTTCATTCAGTGGTCGTTTATGCTCGACTCTCCGCCTCTTCAACCGCGCTGCAAATCTCTCCGCCCTTGCGCTTACTAGCGTCTGCAACGTTTCCTCGCGCCTCCACCGTTCCTCCATGTCAATTGCAGCTGAAAGTGCACAAATACGTCCTCTGACAATGCGAAGATGTGAGATAGACATCCCCTGTATAGCGCGGCCGACTTCGCGAAGTGGGAGATCGATCTTAGCCATTACTTCTTCGTGTGCATGGCTCTCGGGCTTGTCAACTTCAAAACTTCTTTCTGGGGAAGCAACAGAATGATTGTCCACCGCTTCCATGACAAACTACAAAGGAGAGGAGGTTATGCACACGCAAACAACAAAAAAAAAAAAAAATCAAGTCAATTGATCAGTTAATCAGGAAATCAGAGCAGTACCTGAGATTCCTGAGATATAGAATAAACGACCACGTTGAGATGATTCTTTATAATCTCACAAGTCGACAGAATCCCGGAAGGAAAAGAAGTCTTTACTTACCACCTATGAAGGCTACTAATTCGGGATAACAATCGACGAGGCTTATCAAATATACCTGAGGAAAGCCGTGTATAACTAAGGAAGTACACCTGAAGAAGCGGCCGAGCTCATACATGTACGAGAGGAACCAAAGCGACTCACCGGATCAAGTCCTGCTTCCTTCGCATCCAAGACCAACCAGTTCCAGGGAAACGCCTGACAATGTGAAACTATCCGGTAAATATGTGTTCACTCTAGCTTGGTCATTTCTGTATGTCACCATCTCATGCCTACCACACAATAGTGTAACCATTATGTGCTAGGAAGGGGACTTAATGTTGATGGTGGATTTTCGTTTAAGGTTAAATTTGTAAGTAACCAGAAAAATCATGCGCTGACATCTTGTAAAAGATAAAGCCATTTATAAAGTGTTGGATACTCCCTCACTTAATTCACCAAGAACGGATCATGTAGCAACAATCCCTTCCTGTGAATTTCATATCAGCCTTGTATTTCCTGTACTCATTATCAGTGTGGCATGACGACTGAGTGTTACTCTTACAGAGTAACACGAACCTCCAAGCACTATAATGAATCATTATCAGTGTGGCATGACGATCGAGTGTTACTCTTACGAGTAACACGAACCTCCAAACACTATAATGAAACCATGTACGAAATACCCGTACGGCCGATTCTCGGTGTGTTATACTAGCCCGAGCCCTCTCGGTGTGTTATACTAGCCCGATTGAGCCCCTCTCGGTGTGTTATACTAGCCCGATTGAGCCCCTCTCGGTGTGTTATACTAGCCCGATTGAGCATCCCAGACTGACCATATCGGTCCGGATATGATTCGATCGCAGATCATCCAACTCCACAAGCATGATTGGACGACCCCGGCATCAATTCCATCACCCCCAAGCGGTATGGAATACACACGGCCGACCCCGCATGGTCGACCATTGGCCTTTGCTTGCCAAGAAACCATACATACCAAGCATTATGGGCGGAAAACCTAAATTAGGGTTTGCGGCATATTACATGTGCCGCAAAACGGTCTCAACCATCCATCTTCGCAGGTATAGATGGAGGGTTTTGATGCGAACTCAAAGGGCCCGGAGCATGTCGACACAATCACCATGTGACCGCCTACACACTTGACCAATCGGTCAAAACCAACCATGGTTGGTTACAACACATTCGTCCACTTTGAAATAGCATGGTCGCGCGGCTTTGAAAGCCAAAATTAGGGTTCAAGCCATCACGCGCGTCCATCTTCTCCGGCACGAATGGAGGGTCACAGATTAGATTAGCAGGTCCGGTCATACAAAGCATGACCACCGTGGGCCCATCTACCTCTTCATGCGGTCGGCCAAGGCATATCACGCCCGGCCAATCCAAAACGCCCGCTCAAACATGCGTGGATACACTTCCCAAATTGCAAATCGATCTCGACCACTCAACTTCACCGGACGAATTGGGTGGCTTAGATCACGTTTTCATGGGACGGTGAGACATGGGCGTGAACATCAGCCTACCATCTTCACGCCAAACCAACCGGCCAAAACCGACCAAGCTAGGTCGTCTTGGAAAACACGCCGGAAAAGAGTATGGCGCGCGGCTTCTTGCGGTATCAAACTCTTATCGCAAAATCGATCTCGACCACTCCTCTTTGCCGGTCAAATTGAGTGGCCCCAGATCGCGCTTTCGTGAGGGAACGGAATACATGCACCTACACCATCATGCCGTCTATACGCATGTATGGTCGGTCCTCTCCAAAATCCTTCCCATACTTGGTTTCGACCAAGCTGAAGAGTGATGCTTGCGCACCTCTTCAAAAAACCTAATATTCATTAACGGTCACAGATGAGTGTCTCAAAGCTCATCTCATCCGTCCAACTTCACCAGACTTGGTTATACAACCCCGGTCAGAGTCAATTGGTCGGGCAAGGCGTCATTACCCATCGCCTTACCACACCACAATGCGGTATTTTGCATAAAATACACACGATACTTCACAAGTATCGACTTTACGAATAACGCAGAGTTATTCAATTCAGCATTACATGCTATCTTTCGTGGATCCACGATCCACATTCAGACATCAATCATGTCACAAATCGGGGGATACATACTTGGGGTATTGGTTCGGCGGTTTGCGTGCGGCGTGCAACGCGCCATCACAAGAACGTGTTAGGAAGTCATGGGCGGTTAGAGATGAACAGGAGAAGTGGGCAAGACTGGTCGTGTATCACCGACACACAACTCCACTACTCCATCATTCCACTACCTCCACTTCCCACGAGAAAACGTGAATGAGGCTCAATGACTTGTATAAATAGGTTCTCCGCCCTATTTCCAACAACAGGAAAAAATAGGAAAGGGACAGAACAACACAAGTTCAGTCGACAGAAACCAAGTGTTAATACAAAAACCGTATTCAAACACCTAGAGCCTGCTTGCATCAACCGTAAGCTTGCTCATCTTTCTGTCACAAGTCATAAGCAAGCCAACACCTTCACAATCTCAACACCTTCTTCGCTTCCCTCCCTAAGATCAACCCCATCTCCTTCACTTTGTGACCGAAACAAGTCCGGAACGGCCATTTCTTGGTTTAGGCCGGACTTGCACAGATTGATCTCTCGAATCTACAAGCACTCACCGCGCAGTGCATTTGTTGAAGGTTTAGATTCATTCCTCATCCACACCCCAAATTACCAAATTCTGCAGGAGTAGTTTTCACCCATCAACATCAGCTAAACTAGTTTTTCACCCGTGCTACGCACAGGTTTGTTTATAATTTATGTTATATTGGATCCATATTTTAAAACTAAATTCATTAAAAACAGAAATATTAGTATAAAAAAATGGTAAAAAATCAAGAAGTTAGTATTATGTAAACTTATATCTGAATTGGCATGCAAGAAAATAAAATAAAACAAAAAAGGCTAAAACAAATACGAAGTCCAGGTAAATAATCTCATATGTCATGGCATAAATTATGCTTTCTTGAACCTTCTCTATGTCTTGTTAAATAATGATCGATCCCTGTCATGCTAGTAAAGCATTCTTTTACCCCTCCTATTTGTTCTGATAAACAATTCTCTCTATCCTGGACATAAAGCATTATTCCATCTCCTTTTTATCATGGTAGATAAATCATACTAATTAACCTTGAATAATGTTTGACACAACCTAGGCATGTGTTACATGGAGCTCCGAGATCGCATTTTCGACATAACTCTGCTCAAAGAGCAAACAAATACAAAACCGTGAAGCCCATATGAAAACGTATTAATATATAAAAGAGAAGAAAAAAAAATGTATGTAATTTTAAATTCAAACTCATATATAATGCTCAATTTTTCCATACTCCACATACTCATCAGAGCTTGAACCACCATGGGAGCCATTACTTGACTGATTTACTGTCCTTCTTCTCTTAGCACTCCTTGAAATAATAAATAAGAATTGTCCAGACTATTTCTCTACTTACAGTCAAAAACATACACACTCCCAATAAATAAAAGAATAAAAAAAGATGAAGCGCATAAATTATTCATGTAATTTAACAACAACAAAAAAAAAACTCAACTCTTATATTGATCGGAAACTTCCTATATACATACACACACTTGGAATATTATAAATCAGCATTGCTACCCATTTGACGACTCACCGTTGCGTCTTCTGGATCCACCCTAGGAGATCTTGGAACTACTTCTCCTAACTATGTACCTCCTATTGACACAAAAAAAGTATTTGAAATAAAATTTAAACCAAAATTTAAAATTCCAAGCACGTTGAGCGATAATACACACCTGCATCCGAGCCGAGGTGTATCCCTTGTTTAAAATCTTGTTTCTCCTTTCCAATATCACACCCTCTCCATTATTACAACCATACGTTCACAATCGATTTACTCTTGCTTCTTCCCGAGGTACTGACTCTAATGGCTTAACCTATTCATCTAATTTACTTACGGATTTTCCAGCTGTTCCAGCTGCATCATTGTATCAACAAAAGTGCATTTGAAATAAAATTAAAACCAATAAAATGTCCAATTTTATGCTCATTGAACGACATTACACGTATATATACACCTGCATCTGACCCGAAATGTACTCCCCGTCGTCTCTTGTTTCTCCTATCCAATATCATACACATACGTCGCAATCTTGATTTTTGTGGTTACTGGCTCTAATGGCTTAACGATTTTCCTGTTGCATGTGTAGTTGCAGGAAATCCTACACTACACCCCTCACTAGAATATACACGATTAAGTCATTTTAAGATGAATGATTATGATTTCTATTGATTGAATACTTGGATCTTTACAATATGAAATAGAAATGAGTTATAGAATTACAATCACTCTAAAACTTTCTCTCTCCTAAAGACTTGCTTAACAATTCAAAAAGAACTCTCCCTTCAGCAGACTTACTCAACCCTTTATATAGGGTAGTACACAAAGTGGATGATGACTAAGTTGTCCTTTATTTTCGGGAATGGCTTGCGAAATATCGCAAGCGTACAAGTATACAATCTCGCGACACTATTAAACTTCGCCATATTTTCATATCTTCCTCGTGTTCCGTCGTCGTCATTCATTGCGTCATTTATTTTACTTCCCTGCGACTCCCTCGCAATGTCGTCATTTATTAATCTCGCGAAGTATTGATGTTGCGATATTCTGATCCTACATCTTGCCTCTTCTCATGTCATCTCTGCGAAGAAGAGAATGTCATGAGAACCAATATTTTGAGATGCCGCAATCGTTGATTTTCCATCAATTTTCTGCCGACAAGATTCCGTGAATTCAGGAATGACTGTTTACACGTGTCTAAAATTTCCCTTTTTACCGGCACATTTAGTGTTATCCGGTTACTCTTTTCTCGTCTATTTAAAGGAGGATTCCTTGTGAAAGCATTTCTTTTCTTTTACTTCGTCTTCTTCATTGTCTGCAACTATTTTCTGCTGCTTTTCTTCATCATCTTCTTCATCGTTTTCCTGCTATTATTTTTCTGCTACTGTTTCTATGGCATCAAGGTTTGTTAATTTTACTGAATTTGATCATTTTATGATTGATCTCTCTTATTGAAATTGTTTTATCTTGATATTGTTCTTCTTTTAACGATCCCTCTGCCATTTTTGTTTTAGCAAGAACAAACCTAGCACCAAGTTCACCATTGTGAATCCCAATATCTCCCTAGGCTCGCAATCGAAGTCCACTGCTTCTAAAAGAAAGCCTGCGAGTAACAAGGTATTTAAGAAACACTTATTTTTTAATAACAATATTATTGCCTCTGTTTCTTATTTAGCTTGTAATTCGCAGGATGACAAAAATGCTGATAAGTCCCCCAAGAAGCCTCGCCATTCTAAACCTGTTGCGCCTTCTGTCACTTTTCCTACATTCGAACTTACAACTCCTACTGCGACATCTTCGCAAGAGATCCCTACTGTTTCTTCCAAAGATAACATTTCTATGCCTGAATTTCTCATAGATCAACTCCCTCATAACAGCCCCATTGCGAATGAGCCTATTTCTTCTTCCATTGTTAATGCCTCTACCATTCCTCCAGTCATTAACCCTCACGAGATTTCTTCTTCTCGTGATATTCCTTTAACAAAAGATGATTCATCTCTCCCTTCTTCTATCACTATTACTTCCTTTTATGAGCAAATCCCACTTACTAAAGAAAATTTAGAAGGAATAGATGTGGCCTTCAAAGTCCTATCAGATATTGTGAACGATGCTAAGAAGACTTCTGTCGATCCTATCAAATCTGATATTTACGAGATTTTGAGCAAACACCTTGGTCCTGATAGAATTTCGCAAACATCCTTGGAGCAAGAAATTAACACTTTGAAGAATGATCTCCAAGCCATGACTGCAAAATGTAATATTTTCCATCTTGAGAATCAAAAACTTCAAAATATTTCGCTGGATCGTGATAATCTTCGCAAGAAGAATGAAGAACTAAAAGGTAAACTCTTGCCTCTGTATTGTCCATTTTTTTTTTATTTTTTTTTAAAAAAAACTCAAGCCCTTGTTCGCCCTTCAAGCTTTAAACCAGAAACGAAAAATGGAGATATATCAGTTGGAATCTACTGTTGAAGAAGTTCGAGTTGATAGAGATGCTTGGATGGAGCAATATAATCAATTAGATAATCTTCATACATATTCTGTTGATCAAATAGATAATCTTTCTAAAGAAAATGTTGATTTAGCTCAGAAACAAGATTCATTAAGTAATGACTTATCTCGCCTATCTTACTCTTTGACTAAAGCTAATTTGGAGTTGGAAACTTTATCAGATGAGAATGGAACTCTTTCTCAAGAGAAGCGAACTCTGTTAAACAAGGTGGAGATTTACTCGCAACAAAATGATATTTGTCAAAAATTATGTAAAAAGCAAGAACAATCTCTTTGTTCGCTGAGAAATCAACTCGGAAGAAGTTCTCGCTTGAGAAGGATAAACTGATTCAGGGTAGAATAAACTTAAGTGTAAAAGTAAACCAATTCAAGGATCAATGTTCCGAACTAGAAAAGTCCAATTCTTCCCTTACAAAAGAGAATGCTTTACTTGTTTCCAACGAAAAAAGTTGGCGATCACGCCTGAAAGGTTTAATTGGAGATAATTTTGACAATGCCATGGATCATTTGGAGAATAGTTGTTCGGCTCTAATCCAACATCTTACCTCGCAGAAGGAAGGTAGTCATAGAAGTTGACTGCCTCATCTATTCTTTCTTTATCAAGCCTTCATATTTTTTGTTTGTATAATTCCTTTTACTTTTTGTTTTGCAGAGTCCGAGAAAAAACTTCACTCCTCCATTACTGCTCTGAAATCTAACTACTCAAAAATTCACAAAGAGAATGGAATACTCACTGCTTCTCTTGCACGTTCTCGCGATAGGGCAGAAAGAAAATTCGACTATATGCATGACTGTAAAGATATAGAGAGTAAAAATCAGCAGAAAGCACTCCTTCGTCAATTTCATCTTAGAGCCGAAGTTCTTGTGAATAATGTTTTACTATCTAAATCTCTTGATCATGTGTCTGTTGAACCTCTGGAAGTAAGTGATGATGAAGTTCCTAATCCTCCTGATAGCGATTATGATTATAATACTGGCGAAGAACTCAAAGATGAAGAAATTGTCTCTCCCAATAAAACTGTCAATGATGATGTCGCAAATGAAGAAGAAGGATCTGCTGGAAATATATTAATTAGCGAAAATATAGATAAAGTTGCCGAAGAAAACCCAGCATCTCCTTCTGGTGAAAAAGCTACTATTTGAGAGATGATTTTCTCTTGTAATCTTCCTTCTCGTGCTATTGTTTCTTTATGTACTTCAATCATCTTTTTTGATGTATGTACTCGTCTACGTTACTCTTCTTTCTTTCAACAAGTATAATTTTTGGTATTTAATGATTGCTATTCTATTATCTTCATTTATGTTGAAATTCACTGTTGCGACAAGATCGCAGGGTGTCTTTACATTTTCATGTATTGACCCATTGATCTTGCCTTATCATTGTTTTTGTGTGGTCTTATTTTGCCTTCCTAATTAAAGGTCTTATTTTGCCACCCCTCATTTTGCATCAATATGACAGGTCTAAATATTCTTGCGAACATAAAATCCCATGACATTGACGTCTTGCGACAAGATCGCGGGACGTCCTTACACTTTCATGTAATGACCCATTGATCTTGTCTTATCATTTCTTTAGTATTTTTGCCTCTCTGCAGATATTTCATTTGCGACAATATGACAGGCCTAAATGTTCTTGCGAATATAAAGCCCCATGACATTGCCGTCTTGTGACACTTATCAGCTCCCTAATGGAGGGTGTCGCCCTTATCATCTCCCTGGTTACCCCTTCAAGGAGGCGTACATCGGCCATACAAGACTAGCTCCTCCCATCCGGTCTTAACAACAACCAGTTGTTTTCGTGACCTCTTATCCCTTATACCTATAGGGTTTATGGTTACGAGACTGCACCCTAAGTGGAGTTTTCTTCGGCCGAGTGCGGCATGTGCCAAGACTTTCCAAGAATGGCCGAGACACTTCAAATGTCCCAGTGCACTCTTGGCTCAACCGTGTACCTCGGCGCCTTGAGCATACACTCGACTCATTGGAAGAGACCCTCGGGCGTCCAACTGTGGTATAACCTTATATATATATAGTTGGAAATCCAAGGTATCTCTCCCGGATAGGCTTTCATGGGCCCCAAATCTCCATGACTCAGTTCCGGGAGCGGTGTAACCTTTTCCCCGAGCCATGTCGAGAGATACCCCCTTATATGACGCACTTTAGGTCTTACATTTGCCTCTTACGAAATATCATTCGCGAACTAGGGTGTACGCCATAAAGGTTCGTCCCATTCACTCACTCATTCATTCTGTCAATTCGTTCAATCATTCATTTTTGGTTAATATTTGTCAATTCATTTGCGAGATATTCGCACATTCTTTCTTAATTTCGCAATATCCCTGTCGTAGGAACATTTCGTATTATTTCATTCATTTAAAATTTCAGAATTTATTCTTTCCTTTCCATCTTCTATGGATAATATTTCTTGAGATATAATCTATTCCATGGTCTACCCAATCTCTGGCCCACATCGTTGCCTTCTGGATCCATTAATCTATATGCCCCTGTTCCAACTATCTCCTTGATGATATAAGGTCCATCCCAGTTTTTCGCTAACTTGCCATCACTTTCTCGCTGATATATTGGTGTTTCTCGCAACACCATATCACCTGGTTGAAATTCGCGTGTTCTAACACGTTTGTTATATTCTCTGGCCAATCTTCGCTGATAATTCTCCATATGCTGTAGTGCTCTTTCTCTATTTTATTCTAACTCATCTAATTTAACTAAAATGTTACCCGCACTAAGATTTTTCTCCCAAGCTTCTCTCTTTGTTGTTGGAATAATAACCTCTCGTCCGGAAGTACAGCTTCAACACCATAGGTTAGACAAAACGGTGACATCCCCGTAGCTTCTCGCCTTGTTGTATTATAAGCCCATACCGCATTATGCACTTGCTCACACCATGCCTTATTATGCCCTTCTAGTTTTTTCTTCAATATATCGATTGTTTTATTTGTTGCTTTCGCTCGTCCGTTGGCTGCGGGTATAAAGGAGTTGATTTCCTACATTTTATTTGAAATGAATTAAGCAATAATTCTATATTTTGTCCCTGAAACTGTTTCCCATTGTCAGATACCAACTGTGCTGGAATTCCAAATCTGCATATTATGTTTTCGAATATGAAAGTAAAAATATCTTTATCGCGAATGTGTTGTACCGCTTTTACTTCTGCCCACTTTGTGAAATAATCTATTGCGACAATCAAATATCTCCTTTGCCCTGTACCTGGTAAAAATGGTCCTACAATGTCTAATCCCCACTTTCCAAAAGGCCATACACTTGTTGGAGAGGTTAACGGCGCACCTGGAGCATGTATTTTCTTTCCGTGTCTTTGACAATCTTCGCAACGTCTTGATATTTGTTTCGCATCTTCATGCATATATGGCCAATAATAGCCTTGCATTTTCGCCTTATGTGCTAAAGATCTTCCGCCACTATGATTGCCGCATCCCCACTGTGTAGCATTTTTAACACTTGCTTCTCCTTCCTTTCGTGTTAAACATCCGAGCGAGGGTCCATTAAAGGATCTCGGTACAATACTCCGTCTCTTAATTCATAATTTGTTGCACGGCTTTTTAATTTATGCATTTCTAATCTATTTCTTGGTGTTTCTCCTTTCATTAAATAAGCATGAAGTTCTGTCCTCCAATCCTCGCAATGGGATCTTTGTGCTTCATCTTCTATGAGCATTACTTCTGCTTCTTCCTCTTCCTCTTTGTTGATTGATGGTGATTGAAGTGTCTGTATTTTTATGCATCTCGCAGATGGATCTGTCATCATACTTGATATAAAAGCAAAAGCATCCGCGAGTCTATTGTATTTTCTTGATATGTGTCTCCACTTTATTTTTGGTATCTTCGCTGACAATTCGTCAACAAGCTTTTTGTACTTTTTCAAGGATGCTTCATTTGTAGTATACTCTTCTTTTATCTGGCGAATAGCTAACTGAGAATCACTGGTAATTCTTACATTCTCCAACTTCATTTCTATTGCAAATCGCAAAGCATGTATTATAGCTTCATACTTTGTTTCATTGTTAGTAGATGCAAACTCCAATCTGAAAGAGAAAGCCATTTTATTGCCTTCTGGCGAAATTATAATGATCCCAATTCCGTTACCTTCTCCATTTGACGATCCATCTACCAATATTTCCCATCTATTTGGCTATGTTAATAAATCCCTTGGATTTCCATGTTCTTCTTCTATATCCATCATTTCTTCCACTGCCTCATCTACTTCCAATGGAAATTCTGCTAAAAAGTCTGCTACAACTTGCGATTTTGGTGAGGATAACACTTCATACTTGAGTTTGCAATGACTTACTTGAGCATTCCACCTTTCAACCCTTCCTGATCTTTTTGAATTTTTCATTACTGACTCAATTGGTACTTTTGTCATTACCTTTACCGTGTGTGCTTCAAAATAGATGCGAAGTTTAAACGTCGCGTAAACTAATGCCAAAATTAATTTTTCAATTTTTGAATAGTTTTTCTCTGCAGCATTGAATGTTTTGCTGATGTAATAGATTGGTTTTTCCACCCCCGCGTCCATTCGCAATAATACCGCGCTTAGTGCATGCGAGGTTGTCGCGAGGTAAATTAGTAATTCCTCCCCGTCTTCTGCTTTTTGTAATATTGATATATCCATTAGATGTTCTTTTATTCCTTGCAATGCCTTTTCACACTCATCCGTCCACCTAAATTTCGTTCCCTTTTTAAGTATGTTGAAAAAATGTTTGCACTTATCAGATGATCTCGAGATGAATCTTCCTAGCGAAGCTAATAATCCATTTAACTTTTGCACATCTTTCACTTTCATTCTTGGCGTTGGCATGTCTCGAATTGCTTGTACCTTCTCCGGATCAACTTGTATTCCTTCTTTTGATACAATGTATCCTAAAAATTTTCCAGATGCCACTCCAAAGGTACATTTTTCTGGATTTACTTTGATGTTGAAATGTCTCATTTGTTCGAAAATTTCCTTCAAATCTCGCACATGATATTTTGCTTCTTTGCTTTTTATTAACATGTCATCCACATATACCTCTAATGTTTTATGTATCCATTGTTCGAACACTTTCTCCACCATCCTTTGATACGTTGCACCGGCATTTCGCGATCGAATGGCATTTTTGTGTAACAAGATAATCCTCTTGGAGCGAAAAAGGCAAGTATGTTCTTGGTCTTCTTCGGCGAGAGGGATTTGATTGTATCCCTTATATCCATCCAGGGAAGATATCCTTTCATTTCCTCGCTTCGATTCGACCATCTGCGGAATATCTGGCAAGGGAAAACTATCCTTTGGACAAGCTTTGTTTAAATCGGTGAAATCTATGCAAATTCTTATTCCTTTTTTTTCTTCTTTGAACTACGACCATATTCGCTATCCATTCGGGGTATTTTGCTTGCCTAATAATGCCAAAGCATCAAGCATCTTCTCGCAACTCTTCTTCTATTTGAGGATGATATGTTGTTGAGATTTTTCTAATTCTTTGTTTGAATGGTCTGGCATTTTTATCAATCTCTAATTTATGACACGCTACTGAGATGGATCTATTCCTGCATCTCATCCATATCCCATGCGAAGATATCTTTATAATCTCGCAACAAATCAACGGTCTTTCTTTCTTCATCTCGCCTCCATTTTAGTTCCAATTTTTAACATCTTGGGTTCTTCTTCGGCCCAATATTCACTTCCTTTGTTGGTTCTGCCGCAATGTAGCTAGCCTTCGTTTCTCCCATGGGCGTTGGTCCTCTTATTTCCTTTGCGAGATCACTCTCTTCACCACATATTCCTTTTCCTTCTTCCGCTCTTATCATATATGTTCTAAATTCTTCTTCCTTTTTTGCTGCTTTTGCCATCTTCTTGCGATCTTTTCGCCTCTTCACCCGTTCTTCATAATGTTTTACTTCGATTTGATGATACATTCTTCCTTTATCGGTATCTCCTCTAATTTCGCCAATTCCACTCGGCATAGGAAATCTGACACATTGATGAAATGTTGATGCTACAGCTTTTACTGCGTGTATCCATGGCCTTCCCAAAAGCATGTTATATGGTGATTCCATATCTACTACGCATAACGTCACATTTGTTTTAATTTCTCCCAACAAAATTCGTATTTTTATTTCCCTTTTAGGTTTTGTTATTGATTTGCCGAAACCATAGATATGACATGTTGCGGAGGTCATTTCTTCATCTTTGTACCCCAATTTTTTATATGCATGATAAAACATTATATTCACTGAACTCCCTGTATCCACTAATGTTCTACTTATTGCCCATTCTTCCATTGTTTTTGTTAATTTTCCTTCTTCTTTGCTGGCACTTATCGTAATTACTAGTGGAGATGTGTGATTTAAGTTCTCTCCTGACATCTCTGTTGCTGTGAATATAATTCTCTGTTTTTCCCATTCTTTCAAGGGTAACACCTCCTTCTTCGTTATAATTTTCTTTCCTTCAAAATCTCTTTTATGTATTCTCCCTTTAATACTTTCATGAAATTCATTAACCATTGATTTTGAAATCATATTACATTCCAATTCTTCATTACCCTCTCTGATTCTAATTTTCTTCAATTTATCCATCATACTCTTGATTTTTACCGTTTTAGTGACAATATCCAATCTCTTATCTTCAATCAATCCCTGTTTCTAGCGCCATTATGTAGTTGCAGGAAATCCGACACTACACCCCTCACTAGAATATACACAATTAAGTCATTTTAAGATGAATGATTATGATTTCTATTGATTGAATACTTGGATCTTTACAATATAAAATAGAAATGAGTTATAGAATTACAATCACTCTAAAACTTTCTCTCTCCTAAAGACTTGCTTAACAATTCAAAAAGAACTCTCCCTTCAGCAGACTTACTCAACCCTTTATATAAGGTAGTACACAGTGGATGACAGCTAAGCTGTCCTTTATTTTCGGGAATGGCTTGCGAAATATCGCAAGCGTACAAGTATACAATCTCGCGACACTATTAAACTTCGCCATATTTTCATATCTTCCTCGTGTTCTGGCTGTCGTCATTCATTGCGTCATTTATTTTACTTCCCTGCGACTCCCTCGCAATGTCGTCATTTATTAATCTCGCGAAGTATTGATGTTGCGATATTCTGATCCTACAACATGAATTACTATATCAACAAAAATAAAAATTAATTATTTTCTAGTGATCACACAAAAAACGCTTTTTTGAAATAAGTCCCACACGTTCAATTTATTGATTCCTTCCATCCATCACTACGTCAAATAAACATCCCACGCTCAGAAAAACAGTATTATTTGTTTCGTTTAAAAAAAGAGAAGAAAAAGAAATGCTAACGAACCATCACCCCGCCAACATGTCCAGTGTACAGTATCTCCTTAATAAAGTTTCGTGTTTCTGGTTTGAAGAGGGTCTATGATCATCGTTGCAATTTCTTATTATTTTTGATCTCTCGTCTTAGTTGCCGTGAAACTAGACATTTTAGATTTTTGTACAACTGGATTTTTGCAAATATTTGTTTTCTTACTTTCGGTGCATCAGTACTCTTTCAGCTGGAAATTCATGGCAGAGAATTATTTTTTATGTTCTTTTTTCGGAAACAAAATTAAATAACACACAAATTGCTTTAGTTCTTGGATCAGAATTGGCAAATACTAAAACCCTGGTTTGAATTCAGGGCACGCTTGAGTTCAGGGTACATTTCCCAAGTAAGGAACCTTTCTGAATCACCAAAATTAGATGCTGCAAAAACAAACAACAGGTGACAGCAGGATATAGTACTCTATGAAATATCAAGGAACCTTTTCCTGCAATGTCAAAATTTGGATCCCGCTAAAAATTATTAGCGGAGTATATTTTTCTAATTTTGGTATTTACATAACAAAAAATGTGATCAAGAACTAAGGAAAAAAAAAACGACATTACGACATGTGGTGGTTACTTATATGCGGTGCATCTTTAGTCCCCGGGAAATGTAATGGCAAAAACAGGAGATAGTGGATAATGTTTGGTGGTTCCAACATGCGTGACTCTCTCTGATAGACTGCAATTGCAGATACATTTTATGTGCGCTTATTTAAATTTGGAAAATTCATTCAGATGACTTATTAAGTGCTCAATTGATATCTAATACAAAGGAATTGCTACAAAAGGCAACAAATAGATAATTAGCAAGATTGCAAATCCATGTTCATTTGCAAAACTGATATCACCCACTTGTTATTTGCTTTTCTGGCGGTTTTTTTAATAAATCTAATCTGGTCCAGATTAAACCCTCCTTCTTATGGACCATGTAATCTTTGTAGTTAAATGGCTTACCTGAAACAACCTTACACTGACTATATATAGCCAAAAGATTAGTTAAACTGACTGTTGCCAATCAAAAATAAATAAATAAATAAAATAATTAGAGCTTGAGACTGCATATTTTTAGCATGATGCAAGGAATTTAAATGCAGGCGGGTGGAAGACGAACCATGTTATTGAACTTTTCACAGTCTATATTGCAGAATCAAACTTTTTGAAAAAGTCAAGCTCAAAGGATGCTATAATGGTAAAGCATAATCAAGCAAAAGACAAAGTATAAAAACTATAATGGTAAAGTAAACATATTGTCGTCTCTAGAGGATATATGTCACCTTTGTCTCTAGTTATGAGGATATATGTCACCTTTGCAGTGTCCTTAAGCATCGGTGGAAGTTGTTCCTTGGCCATCCATCAGAATCACAGACTAATTCTCTTCAAAAGGTGTGATATCTAGTGAGTTAACATATTCACATGCATCTGCAGTCGTAGATGCGAAAAACTAACAAACTTAATTCTTTTCAAAAGTGAGAAACAGGTACGACTGATATATATATATATATATATGATCAAGAGTGTAGAGGGTATGAAATTAACCACCTTTACGTACACAATCAATCGAAAGCTTTGTTGTATATTTTCTCACACACAACGCCACCAGCTTGAAAGAATTTTTTATTTCATTTGCACCCTACAAAAACAGCACAAGCAAAATCGACTGCAATAAATAATCGACTAAAATAATAAGTAGTACCTTACAAATGGCGGATTGAGTACAACAACAACATCAGCAAAGGGCATCATCAATGAAAGATTGCTCTATGCAGCAAAGGATACAATGAAAAAATGCAAAAAAAAAGCAAAAGAATTAGGCTACTTCTAAAAATTTCATACATACCCGTCGAACCCAAATAGCAACACCTATGAACCCGAGAAGCAACACCTAAGATAAAATAAGAAGCAATCGTTTTTGAGAATACCCGCAAAACAAACAATAATCAGACAACAAAACCCTAAAACTGAAAAAAAAAAATAGAAGCGACGCAAAGCAAATGGGGTTTAGCTTTTGCTCCAACACCTTATATAGATACTACAAAAACCCCAAAAAAAGAAAAGACCATCTTTGGAAACATTTGAGCTTTAGGTAAGAAGGAAATATATCCTCCTTTAAAAGATTTGTTTTTCGATTTTATAAGATATTTTCTTAGTTACTTTCTTTTTGATTTTAAGTTACCTAAATTACGGTTATTTGTTAGTACAAAATCTATGGGTATGCCTAAATTTACCTAATATACGTTTCATCACTCTTAACATGTCAAGTAAAATTACATTACTATGATTTTCTATTTTCAATTTTGCTATTTTTTTAGGAATGAAATATTATACTAATTTTAGATATTTTTAGATAGCTTAGGTGTAACTTTTTTTTTTTTGAGCATATTCCAAATATATTTGAGCATATCGTGCACGTTTAGAAAAATATATAATTTTTTTTTTATAATTTTTTTTTTAATTAAGAGAATATTTATTTATTAATCAAATTACAGCACCTGTGGTTGGAAGCCGAGCAACAAGCTGAGCTCCAACTCCTTTCTGAATAACTACACCCAACCTATGAAAAATAAAGCTACATAAACCACTACAGAATTATAGAATTAATTCTTTTTATATATAGAATTAACAATATTTAGAGAAATACTGTCAAAATTCGTGAATTTTGTCTATTGCACTTTTAATAACCTTTTTTGTTCTCACGTTCTCAAACTTTTTCTTAATATCATGTAATGCTAATCATAATTTTCTACTAACAATTTTGTATTTCGGTTATTGGACAGGATTAATGATGTTCTAGCGAAAAAGGATGCACTTTTCGATCCGGTGTATGTATTTTACACCTCTATGTATTTTATGTTCAAATTTTAATCATTGATCCAAATTTGATTAAAGTTTTTTATTTTCTTGGAAGTGTAATTATAAATCGCAAATAAGGTTTATTTAACTTTTAGTAGTTTGGAATTGTAATTATAATTAATTTAATTTTAAGAAAATGTAATATGACCCTGGACGCTTGACATTTTTTTATGATCGATTTAATTTTGCGTTGAAATCATGATGAAAACTATATATATCTTTGCGTGGTTTTATTTTAATTTATTTAAGAATAATTTTAATGTTATACTTACCAGTAGTGAAATATATTCAAAATGATTTTTTTGATATATTTTTGGCAATAACATGATATTATATTATATTTTTAGTTGTTTTTGTTTTTGTTTTTGTCTCGTGTGATTGGCCAAAAAATATATTGTGGGAATAATAAATATTTATCTCGAATTTTATTGTCTGAAATTCAATATTGTTACCAAAAATTAAATAATGGTGGGGCCAGATCAACCAGAAGCTCCGGTTAACCACATCGCTCGAAAGAACTCTGTTTTTATATAGAGAATGACTTAAAAAATTCGTAACAGGGCTAAGCCGTTACGAAATTTTTTATAGGCGTTCCAGTCACACGCTTGGTCACACTTGGGTCGTAACACCTTTAGAATGTGCGTGTGCCATTCACATGCGTGGCATTATGTTTCCACCCACGATGAGTTATTCCAGAGGATATTTCCTCCCATGCGTGTGCGATTCACATACGTGATTTTGAGTATATCTTAGCAGTCGGGATTCATTCTTTTTCTTTTTTCTCTTCTGCTCCAGCACTTTTCTTTCCTCTCCTCTCCTCTCCTCTCAGGCGATGAAACTGGGGTTTCATCACAGAAATCGTATTAGCCGAGAAACCATCACACTAGCATTCCGATGTCTTTCTCGTATTCATTCTCTTTAATCTTTTTAATAGCCTTCAATCATCGATCTGTGTAAGTATTAATCATTATAAGTTTTTCGATTTTTAGGGTTTCATCTTTTTTTCAATCGATCTGTTTTATAGGGCTTAATTTCATCTATTTTTTAGGGGCTTCATTTCAGTCGATCTGTTTCATCTTAGTTTCGTTTTGTTAATCTTCTTCATATAAATCTAATTCGATTTCTTTTTTCTAATTTCCTGTTAGGGTTTGAAGAATTTTGAAGACTTGAAGAACTTTGAAGAATTTTGAAGACTTAGAAGGTATAAGTTTCGAAAAATTGAACTGATTTTATGGTTTTATGTTAATTTCTATTTTAGGGATCAGAATGTTTACATCTACTTTGTAAGCTAATTTCTAGTTTGTAAGCTAATTTCAATAAGTTCTAGTTTATAAGCTATTTGTCCTTGTCGATTGGTTTGATTCTGATTTCATCCTCTTTGTGAAAGCAAGTTTGTTCTTGCTTTATCAGCTTAATTTTGGTTATTTGAGCTTTTCAATTATCATGTTTCTTCATATATGTTCGGTAAATCGCAAAACAACATACCTTGATACCTTATATTTCAGAAAACGCAGCAGGAATTAATTAGACTGTAAATGGATTTCTAACCGTTGGTTAAGGCTGAATTTTGGATATGTTGTGTTTGAGTATCTCATGTATGTTCATTTAAATTTTGAGAACGATCGGACACTGGTAAGGCTCCGAATCATTTGTTTTTGCTAACTGCGTTTCTGCATATTTCTGGCACTGTGCAAAGTGGATTGAACTCTTGTATGAATTATCTAACCATTAGATTTTGTATGAGTATGGTATCTGTTATGATGATTGTCCTGTAAAATTTTCAAAGAGATCAGATTTTTTTTGGTATCCTAAAACCCTTGCTAGACCAAACTGTGCCAGAGTAGAACTATGTATGAAATAGGCTTACTGAATACCTTACACAGAACTTTCTAGCCGTTAGAACCTGCTGAAAATTTAACATGATATAACATAGGTTCTTATGAGTTTCCAGTTTAAATTTCATGAAGATCGGGTAAGTGTAGCATCACCTTTTACCCTATAATGTCAGTTTTTGCAGTTATGGTTGCTTGTTAGTTTCTTTGTCATATACCTTGTATTGTGTATTCTGTTTGTCTAGCTTTGTCGATTCTGGTTATTTTTGCATTGCCGAGATCAGGGACACTTATCATTATTTTCTAAATGGAAGGTGTATCGCAGTGGGCAATGGGTCCATGAACGTATTATTTTGTTATTAGCCGAGATCAAGGCCACGTCTAGGTATACTAAATAGATTATTGGTACCGGTGGGCAGTGGTTGTAGGTATGTTAAAGATATCTTTCGCCGAGATCAGGGCCGCAGTTGTGTATTAAACAACTTGTGTGTACCGGTGGGCAATGGGTTATTGTTTGTGTTTGTCCTTGTGTTTGTCTCACGCGTATGGTTACATAGAAACTCTTGTGGTGATGAAAGGTTTGTGTATTACTGAATTTTATGTATGGTATTGTTTCGTCGCTGGTTAGATTCACGTGATACTTGTAAGGCTTTTTATATGACAGTTTTTGATCCACTAGTCCTCATGTGTAATGATGCATACTGCTGTTAGACATGGTGTAGTTTTTTTTGCCTTAGAAGCATACTAAGTGATTAGGCAGAGTGCTACCTGATAAAGGTACATTGATGAATGTGTCGATTGAATTGTAATATTCATTGGACTCTGCAAACTGATTAAGTATCTTATGAGACCTTATGTTGAGCATATATAGATACACAATATATACTTGAGATTGCAGGAAATGATGAAAACATATTAATTCTTACCCGTGAGAGATATGTGAATCTCTCCACAATGGTTATAACTTCACAATGTTGAATAACCGACTTTAGTTTGCCAGGTTATAGAGCCATCCAGTTATAGGAATTGGAAGATGGTAATAAGTAGTCTCCCATGGCCTAGGATTCACATTGTATTTGTACACAAGTTATTGTTAGACTTGTTTTGTAGAAATTGGTTTATTTGTTCATTCCTAGCCTTTGCTTCACATCTTTGTTGTCTCCTGATTTTTGCTGCTTGAAAAGGTAATTTGAGCATGAACAAGTGAACCATCACGTGTTTTTTGATGTTGAGGAAAATATTTGAGTTTTCTTCTTGGTCAATGTTATTAAATGGTGGTGGTTGATCCTTTAAGGATGGACAAGTATTTTGAGTGTTTACTCGACCATGTATTTTAAGGATGGTTAGTTCTGTTATTGTATTGTCTAGGGATTATGTTATTCGACACCAATTGTGCTTTGTCGATGACCAGTAAAAAATAACTTCCCTTATATGACTGCGCAAATTTATATTATGTGGTTTAAGAATGTCAACAAGTGTGGCTTTGGATTGTGTGTTGGCTAAGAAACTGTGGTACACAAGTTATTGTCAGACTTGTTTTGAAAACATTTGTTCGTTTGTTCATTCCTGGCCTTTGACATCAAGTGTTTTTTGATCTCGAGGCAAAAATATATGAGTATTCTTCTTGGCCAATGTTATTAAATGGTGGTTGTGGTGATTTAATAACTTCATGGTAACCGTTATTGTTTTTTCAGCTGTAGTTGCAGGAAATCCCACAACACACCCCTTATCATATCTTGATACTAATTTCTAGATCTAAACATATTAATCATCTAAATCTCAAAATATAAGTGCTAGAAATTTAAATAGACACACAAGATTTTTTACATGGTTCGATCAATATGATCTACATCCATGGTTCTTCACTATGATTTTTGGAATTACATAAATATTAGATTTAGAATCTCCATTAATAAGTATTTGGAGCTTTCTAGATCTAGTTTTTGGGGAAGAAGATGATAAAGAAAATAAATCTCTCTAAAAATATCTCTCTCTCTCTTACCAAAATTATCTCCCTCTTTCTCTCTCCTGCTCTCCTCTTTATATAGGTATTTACATAGTGGATGACAGCTAATAGGGCCCCTATTTTCGGATCTAGCTTGCGTCGTTCTCGCAAGCTTACTACGGATTTCTTCGCACGTGCTCTTCAATATCGCAAGGTCTTCACATGTTCCTCGTGATTAGGCTGATTTCGCTTGCTACGTCATTCTTCGAATAGCCTGCGATGTCTTCGCATACACTTGTTGATTAAAACTTCATTTGGAACATTGTTTGTTGCGAGATTATGCTCCTACATTTTGCCTCTTTTTTCTTGAATATTGCTTGAAGAGCAATCTTTAAGAAAAAATCCGTTGTTGTAGTAGTCTTTGATCTTTGTTAATGAAGGAACGAGCGAAAGAATACTTTTCTTGAAAAGTACGTACTTGCCTCTATTCTTTTGAGAAGTTCCGAAGCTTTGAGAAGTAATTAGAAGTATCATCCCGAAGTATACGAAGTATGAAGTATCTTTGAAGAAGTATAAGACGTATCCGTCCTCGAATGCGAATAAGAAGTATTGCGAACTAATCATCCGAAATTATAAGTATGAAGTATAAGAAGTATTAATCCTCGAAATATAAGAAGTATTTATCCTTGAATGAGAGTAGTAAGTATTGCCTCTATTCATGCGAAATTATTATTCCATTTTTGGTGAGGATTCTTGTTATTCACTAGTGAACATCCACTTTGGAAATGATTCTTGCCGAGAAGATAAAGAATATAAACTGTTTTCTTGGTAATCCATAGTTACGTATGTTCTTTATCTGTGAGGGTAGAATCCTTGAGAAAGTGTTGAATGAGCGAGTTGCTTCTTCATTCTTATCTTGCCTCTGTTTCATGTTTTGTGCTCATGCGATAGTATAATCTCTTCAAGTTGCTTGTAATTTTTCTTATAATCGAGCGAAATAATTACATCCTGCGAAATAATCACATTCTGCAAAATTCTGACACATTTTGCGAAATCCTGAATAATCCTGCGAAATTCTGAATACTTGTGCTAATATAATGCTTATGTGATGATTATGTTATGAAATGTGTATGCGATGTGTATGCCATGAAATTCTTATGCGATGCTTTCATGATGCGAGTGTGATGCTTATATGATGAGAATGCTTATCTATTGCAATGTATAGCTATTTTTTGTGTTACTTAGCTCATTTTCCCGCGTTAAAATTGATGTAGCTTTAAATAGTTTCCATTCTTCATTTCTCTGACTTTGTCTATATGCATTCATCTTCGCATATTTATTGTTCTTCGCGAGTTCTTACTGGTGCTTCATCTTTCCTTAGTCCTGCACTATTAGTATCTCAGAATAATATGATCATAATATCAAGTGTGCGGCATTTTCATTGCCTCAGTCTTATTATCATGTACATGTTCGCAAGTTTATCATGTAATCATTTTCTCAAACTCGCAAGCTTATCACGTAACTCTTTCATAATCTTATCATATAATCTTTTTCATAAGCTTATTTGCTTACTCATTTTTGCAAGCTTATTTGCTTACTCATTTTCTTGTGTGGTCTTATTTTGCCTTCCTAGTTAAAGGTATTATTTTGCCACCTCTTGTCATTGCGACAAAATCGCAGGACGTCTTTACACTTTCATGTAATGACCCATTGATCTTGTCTTATCATTTCTTTAGTATTATTGCCTCTGCAGGATATTTTTCATGCGACAATATGACAGGTCTAAATATTCTTGCGAATATAAAGCCCCATGACATTGCCGTCTTGCGACGAAATCGCAGGACGTCTTTACACTTGCATGCAATGACCCATTGATCTCGTCTTATCTACTCTTTTGTATTATTGCCTCTTCAGGATTGTTGCACAAATATGACAAGCCTAAATATTCTTGCTAACATAAAGCCTCATGACATTTGCGTCTTTTTTGACACTATCAGCTCCCTAATGGAGGGTGCCGCCCTTATCTTCCCCCGGTTGCCCCTTCAAGGAGGCGTACTTCTCGCCATACAAGGCTAGCTCCTCCCATCCGGTCTTAACAACAACCAGTTGTTTTCGCAGCCTCTTATCCCTTTTGCCTATAGGGCTTATGGTTACGAGACTGCACCCTAAGTGGAGTTTTCTTCGGGCCGAGTGCATCATAAGCCAAGACTTGCCAAGAATGGCCGAGACACTTCAAATGCCCCAGGCACACTTGGCTCAATCGTGTACCTCGGCGCCTTATCAAATGCTGACTCCTTAGAAGAGACCCTCGGTCGTCCAACCTAAGTCATAAGCTTAGATTGAAAATCCAAGGTACCTCTCCTGGATGGGTTTTATTGACCCCCAATCTCCATGACTCAGGTTCCAGGGGCGGTGTAACCTTTCCCTGAGCCACGCTATAGATACCCCCTTATATGACGTACTTTAGGTACTTTTTCCTCTTACGAAATTTTATTCGCGAACTAGGGTGTACGCCATAAAGGTTCGTCCCATTCTGATTATTTTGTCAATTCTTCTTTATATGTAATAGGTACCCCCTACTATGACGCACTTTAGGTACATTTGCCTCTTTGATTCGAGAAATTTTGATTTCGCCAAGAAATAGTAGGTTCGCCTCTATCCGATTATTTTGTTGATTCTTCTGCATATAAGCTCTTTTGTAATTTCACATGATTGATGAATGTGGATCGGGATCCACGAGAGATCTTTGATAATCTCTTGTCATTTTTAATTGATGAAATTAGGGAAATTTTCGCATGTCTTCATTCTTTCATTCATTCTTCCATTCTTTTATCTTCATGTTAAATATCATATCATTTGAAGCAAAGCAAATATTCAAGAGAAATATATAAATTGATCTGTGAGATTTTTTTTTTTTTTTTTTTTTTTCGAATCTTTGTAATTTTGAAATCTTTAAGATCTTTGAAATCTTGAAATCTTGAAATCTTTTGTAACTTTGAAATCTTTGAAATCTTTGTAATTTTGAAATAATAATTTTTTTTTTTTTGAGATCTTTGAAATCTTGAAATCTTTTGTAATTTTGAAATCAAAAAATCTAAACGTATTAATGAACCCGCCTTTGCCTAAGTCTTTTTCACAAAGTAATTATGATGCTATACTTCAAAAGGCGGAGGAATTCGAGAGTCCTGACAAGGAGGAGAGAAAGGATCAGATGCTTTTATATTATTTTGAGTTGAATCAAGAGCTCGCCGTGATTGCGTTCGTGCTCTATGGCTATCCAGGGATATATTTGATGATGGTTCATAAGACCATAAGAGGTGAGCTTGTTAAGGTGACGTCTCCGCCAGCCTAATCTTCTTCTTTGAGTTGTCTCCCCGTGGCTTTGAAGGCTGAAGACTTGCGGGCGTCATCATATCCGCGGATTGCCTTTCCTCTTTGAAATCTTTTGATATAAATCCTCTAGCAGGGCCTCCAGGCTGCAGCTGCCTTTCTTTATCCGGTGCATCAGAGTATGAAATCGTGATAACGTGCTCTTTCTGCATCTCCACCGCAAAGGTGTTTGAGATTTCTGCACGCTTGAGTAGATTCGATCCTTCTTGTAATTGCGCCGCCATATCATTCAAAAGGCGAAATTCTTCCGGTGATACCCGACTTGATTCGCCAAGACATCATTTGTCCTATAATATATCATGCGAGATCGAAAGATTGAGGATTCAATTTTATGCAACCGATAGATCAATCTCCCACCGTGGTCGCCAATTGTTGATGGGAAAATTTCCCGCTGAATTGGTAATTTGGGGTGTGATGAGGAATGAATTTAAACCTACAACAAATGCACCGCGCGGTGAGTGCTTGTAGATTCGAGAGATAAACCAAGAAATGGCCGTTCTGCATTTGTTTTTCACAAAGAAGGAGATGGGGTTGATCTTTTGAGATTGTGAAAGATGTTGGCTTTGCTTATGACTTGTTGTAAAGATTTTTGCAAGCATCCCGAGTGTTTGAATACACTTGGTTTCGGCGAGATCTTTAGGGCGAGAACCTATTTATACAAGTCATTGAATCGTGGGGAAGTGGAGGTAATGGAATGAAGTGGTCTCGGTAGCATTTGTCCAGCCTCCATCTCTTCCATGACTTCCTAACACGCTCTTGTGATGGCGTGTTGCACGCCGCACGCCGTTCACCAATACCTTATTTGTTTATATGTAATTACCCCTACTATGACGCACTTTAGGTACAGGTTTTTTTGCCTCATGGGAAGGATTTTGCATACATGCGTGAAATTTTGATTTCGCCAATTTGACCAGCAAAGAGGAGTGGTAGTAGGAAATCCTTGCCGCGCGGCGTGATTTCCTAGTTTGGGCATCAATCATTGGATTGGTTTTGTCGATCACACTACCGTGAGGTGGTAGGTTGGTGTTTCTATGTCGTCTCATGAAACGTGATCTAAGCTCCAGTGAAGTTGAGTTTGTAGGATTTGGGAGGTGTAACCGCACCTTGGGTTGGCCGGAATGATGTGCCTTTTGATAATCCGACCCTTGTCCATTTGCCGGAGAAGATCGTGAGATGGCTTGAACCCTAATTTGGCTTGCCGCGCAAATGCTCTTTCAAAGCATGTCGGTTGGTTTTTCATTCTTTCATTCTTTGATTCTTCCATTCTATTTTATCTTCATGTTAAATATCATATCATTTGAAGCAAAGCAAATATTCAAGAGAAATATATAAATTGATCTGCGTGAGACCGCTAGGGTGATTTTTGGTCATCCAATCATTGAGTTGGGATTTTTTTTTTTTTTTTTCGAATCTTTGTAATTTTGAAATCTTTAAGATCGTGTTTTGAAATCTTGAAATCTTGAAATCTTTGTAACTTTGAAATCTTGAAATCTTTGTATTTTGTTGATTCTTTGAAATAATAATCTTTGTCATTTTTTTTTGCATGTCTTCATTCTTTCATTCATTCTTCCATTCTTTTATCTTCATGATCATTTGAAGCAAAGCAAATTTCAAGAGAAATATATAAATCGATTCGTGAGAAATCTTTTGAAATCTTTAAGATTTTGAAATCTTGAAATCTTTTGTAACTTTGAAATCTTTGAAATCTTTGTAATTTTGAAATAATAATTTTTTTTTTTTTGAGATCTTTGAAATCTTGAAATCTTTTGTAATTTTGAAATCAAAAAATCTAAACGTACCGAGCTGAAAAACAAAACAAAAACCGGGCTCTCACAGCTCTCTCATTGGTGGGGCCCAAAAGTGGCCCCCTACAAATCCCACAGGGTGGGTCCCACATTTGATGTGAGGAGGCGGTTTAGATATTGTTTTTGTAACCGGTACGTTCAGAACAGCTGTTTTGAAATCTTTGTAATTTTTTTTTTTTGTTTTTTTTGTTTTTTTTGTTTTTTTTGTTTTTTTTTTTGAAATCTTAGTAATAGTGAGAATGTATCGCTTTCTTTTAAATCAAATCAAGAATCTATTTATTCGCTGTAAAAGAGATATTCTAGAGAAATATATAAATTGAATTTTCTCGATTTTCTGTAATTTTGAAATCTCGAAATCTTTGTAATTTTGAAGTCTTTGTACTCTTGAAATCTTAGTAATCTTTATAATCTTGCGATTGAATTGCTTATTGTAAATCAAATCAAAAATCTTTTTATTCGTTCTTAGTATAAATTAAAGTGTTCAAGGAAGTGGTACTTAGCTTTCATGTGATTGTCTGTTGCTGTCGTCTCAAAAAAAAGTGTGAGAAATGAGATTTGAACCCTTGACCTGCCTCTAGCATATTCTCGCACCATACCAACTGTTCTAACCCTCTCTTGCGAAATTAATTTGCGAAATAATCATCAACTTTCTTCAGTGCGAAATAATCAAAGTCCGTGCGAAATTTGGCGTAACAAAAATAAATGTGCGAGAAGCAAGAATTGATCCTGCGACCTGCTACTTGCATTCACGCCTCCTGACCAACTGTGCAAGCTTCTTCTTATGCGAGATTATCGCACACTTGTTAAAACTTGTCTTTCTCTGGTAGTCCAAAAAATATGCGAAAATTCGCGGGAGGTGGGAATTGAACCTGCAACCTCAAGCTCATTGTCTTTACCTCTGACCAACTTTGCTGGCTTCTGTTTGCGAATTATCTCTGCGAAATAATAACCTACTTTCTTCTGTGAGAAATACCTTTGCGAAATATCCATGCGAAAAATACACATTTGTTGGGATTTGAACACGCGACCATGAACTCATTAACTTCGCAGATGACCAACTGTGCTGCCTCTTGTTTGCGAAATAATGAAACAATATTGCGAAATTATTCATTTTTTCACCCTCTATAAAAAGAAGAAAACTATGCTCGCAGGCGAATTCGAACTTGCGACCACAAACTCACATATTGTTTTCTTGACCAACTGTTCAAGAACCTCTCTGCGAAATTAATGCACAACTTTTTTCTTTATTCTTTTATTCGCCACTGAAAATGAGAAGAAATGAAAAATATGTATGTGTGTGAACTCGAACCCATGACCTATTTCTTATCCGCTCCAACTCAAACCATCTGTGCGAATTTCTGTTTGTGATAGAAATCACAGCGTCTGCCTCTTATATTCTCTTCGCTTTCCTTTATTTCCTTCAACAATTTGCCTTTTGCTTTTTCTCCTGAACATGGAAATCTTCCATTGAAACTTTAGTTTTCTTCCCTGAATTTCACCACATCAACTAATTTTTTCTCTTTTTCTTTTCATGTCTTTGAATTGTTGATGATGTTTACTCCCTGAAAGTGTGATTTCTTCCATGAAATTTCCATTTTCGAACCTAAACTTTGTAGATCTAGAAAAATATGAACAATAATTAATCTTCATGGAAACTTCTTGAACCAACAAATTACAGGAAGGATAAATCCTTTACTCCTCCCTGTTTCTAGCGCCAAAAATGTAGTTGCAGGAAATCCCACAACACACCCCTTATCATATCTTGATACTAATTTCTAGATCTAAACATATTAATCATCTAAATCTCAAAATATAAGTGCTAGAAATTTAAATAGACACACGAGATTTTTTACATGGTTCGATCAATGTGCTCTACATCCATGGTTCTTCACTATGATTTTTGGAATTACATAAATATTAGATTTAGAATCTCCATTAATAAGTATTTGGAGCTTTGTAGATCTAGTTTTTGGGGAAGAAGATGATAAAGAAAATAAATCTCTCTAAAAATATCTCTCTCTCTCTCTTACCAAAATTATCTCCCTCTTTCTCTCTCCTTCTCTCCTCTTTATATAGGTATTTACATAGTGGATGGCAGCTAATAGGGCCCCTATTTTCCGATCTAGCTTGCGTCGCTCTCGCAAGCTTACAACGGATTTCTTCGCATGTGCTCCTCAATATCGCAAGGTCTTCACACGTTCCTCGTGATTAGGCTGATTTCGCTTGCTACGTCATTCTTCGAATAGCCTGCGATGTCTTCGCATACACTTGTTGATTAAAACTTCGCTGGAACATTGTTGTTGCGAGATTCTGCTCCTACATCAGTAAAATGCTTATGTAACGAGTTTGGATTGGATCCACTATTACTCCATATTATTGGATTTTCTTCCTGTTCGAGTTATATAATAATTTAGCATCCAGTAATTAGTTTTTGCGCACTGTTCAAAAGAGCTTCAAAGTCGATACACTTTAAAAGTTTGACTAATGGTGTTTTATATCTTGGTCTTTGCAGAGCCAGGAGAGGATCCTTTTGCCAAGAGACAAACAGAAAAGAAGCACCGATTACGGAATCTGAAGCAAGCTGCGAAAGTTGATCCTTTAAGGATGAACAAGTATTTTGAGCGTTTACTCGACCATGTATTTTAAGGATGGTTAGTTTGTTATTGTATTGTTGTCTAGGGATTATGTTATTCGACACCAATTGTGCTTTGTCGATGACCAGTAAAAAATAACTTCCCTTATATGATTGCGCAAATTTATATTAAGTGGTTTAAGAATGTCAACAAGTGGGCTTTGGATTGTGTGTTGGCTGAGAAATTGTGGTACACAAGTTATTGTCAGACTTGTTTTGAAAACATTTGTTCGTTTGTTCATTCCTGGCCTTTGACATCAAGTGTTTTTTGATCTCGAGGCAAAAATATATGAGTATTCTTCTTGGCCAATGTTATTAAATGGTGGTTGTGGTGATTTAATAACTTCATGGTAACCGTTATTTTTTTTCTCAGTAAAATGCTCATGTAACGAGTTTGGATTGGATCCACTATTACTCCATATTACTGGATTTTCCTCCTGTTCGAGTTATATAATAATTTAGCATCCAGTAATTGGTTTTTGCGCATTGTTCAAAAGAGCTTCAAAGTCAATACATTTTAAAATTTTGGCTAATGGTGTTCTATATCTTGGTCTTTGCAGAGCCAGGAGAGGATCCTTTTACCAAGAGATAAACAGAAAAGAAGCACCGGTTACGGAATCTGAAGCAAGCTGTGAAAGTTGGTACGTGGTGTTGCACTCACGACAACGGTTAACATCTTCAGTAGATAAATTTGAAGTTCTTACATCTTTTCAGTCAGTTCTTACTGACAATGAGAATTTGAAAAAGCTGCTCATTACTGATTCTATAGTTTGAACTGAAATAGTTGCGATGTGTTTTACCTTCCCCAACAATATATACCATGACTGCTATCTTTTCGTGAATTGTTTGGTTTTATTTGTTTGATCACTTATTTTTGAGGTGTTAGGTAGCTCTCTTTTGTTAACGTGGATGCTCTCTTTTAACTCTGTTCGGTTTTCCCTATTTTGATATTTGAATTTAATAGGGTATGGCAGCAGTAGAGGTCAATGAATATGGACAACCAGTTTCCAGGAATGCAACAACATTAGGTCACCGGAGAGGCGCCTTGGCTCGTACACATGTGCCTATTTCATACAAAAGCTGGGATGTTGTGGCTCCAAAGTATAAGGAGGATATTTGGAAAACCCTTAAGGTACAATACTTACCCGAGACATGATTTTAGTTCACTCGTCATTTAACTTCTTTTATCATTGTTGCAAATCAGTAAGGCATTAATTTGTTCTGTCTTTCCAGGATGAATTTGATGTACCTGAGATATCAAAGGAAAATATTCTGAAGGCCGGTGCTGGTCCATGGAGGAGATCCAAGTCTGAGTTACGCATTGCCTACTATGATGTGCTCCCTACTCATAAAGAAAGGATCCTAAATGTTCCACCCAGTGTCAAATCAGAGGATTGGATAAAATTTTGCGAAAATGAAAGAGAAGAAAAGGAAAAGCAAAGTAGAATTGACCATAAGAAGAAAAGAGAACAATATGGCTACACACATTGTAGTGGTCGCAGACCTCATGCTTTGGTGAGAGCTGAATTGGTACGTATATTCGCAACTTACCTCAAACTTTGTTATATTCACAACTTACCTGTAACTCGATTATATTCACAACTTACCTCAACCTCTTATGGACAACTATATGATTCACATTGTATTTGTAAATTTAGGAGGCCGCAAATCCTGATGCAGTGATCACTCCTGAGGATGTGTGGGTTAAATCTCATACACAAGAAGGTGGTTCTATTTTACCTAGCGCGGTGCCATTCGTTGTGAGTCAGTTTACTTTACAGTTATTTCAACTCTTTTAAAACTATGTACTAGGTAGTTAAGATATTAGAATTTACTCGGTTGTTATGCTCAACACTACATGAGAAGCTCAAGAAGGCCCAAGATGAGATCAAAGAAAAACAGGATGCAGGTCTTCAAGTAGAAGAACCTTGTGCAATGACTAAAGCTTTTGGGACAGATTCTAGAGGACGGGTTTGTTCTGTTGGTCCTATATCTCGTATGCAAATCAATCTTTCTGCTCCAGCGCGTCACAAGGTAAATGAACTGAAAGCGAAGGAGGGTGGTCTTGGTGGGATGGTGGAAGAAATAGGTGGCAAGGTGGGTGTTCTGATTGATGGCTTTGTGAAATTGTGCCACGTAGTGGATGAAATTAAATCTGCAATTCCAGTATCAGTTGGCTCGAACGTTCCCAGCACCTCAAGAGATATAGCCTCGCATACTCCATGCGGTGTTTCTGCTTCACCTCAAACAGGTTCACATGCTGCGACAAGTTCACCTGTTGGGAATAGTGTATCACCAGTTGCGCAAGTTCACCTGCTGGGAATACTGCATCACCAGCTTCATGAAGAGTACGTGGTTTGCCGCTTTGTTCGTTACTGGATTTCGAGAATGAAGTAATTGCAACTGGTGAGCTCTGTACTGGTGTTTTAGCAAATCAGTTTCGCGGAGATCCTATACCTATACATCTTGCCAAGGTACGTATCGATGATATTCTCAAGCCAGATGCAATCACTGTGAAAGCTAACAAGTATGCAACGACCTTCAGCGAAGTTGGAATTGGAGGATATGTGCTTCATCCAAAGATGTGCCTCTCAAACAAAGACGCACCATCTCTTACTTTTTGAGCTAATAGATGTCAGCCTTTTTGAGCATTGCCGATCGCGTAATATCTGCCTTAACTCATACGGATATTTTTGTTATACTTGTACAGTTCAAACTTTTGTACGTGTATGTCGACTGATGCGCATACTCTTATGTAGTTTATTTAGGATCTTTTTTTGACTTTTTTGGTAGTTCACACTTTTGTACGTATGCTGACTGATGCGCATACTCTTATGCATCTGTGCATAAAAAGTATTTAGGATTTCTTTTTATCTTTTTTGGTGGTTCACACTTTTGTGTGTGGTGACTGATATGGATACTTTTATGCATATATGTAGGTGGTTTTTGTTATATTATATATGTGAATGCACAGGGACTTCACACAAGGTCATTTGAAGGCTTAGTCACCAGGAACGGGTGCGAGGCCGGGAGCGGGAGCGAGATCGAAGCGAGATTCGTAAAAAATTTCAAAAATGAAATTCGAGGAGCGGGTCGGGAGCGTAAATAAGTTTTAATAGATATATTAATTGTACCACTAATTTATAATGAATAAACAAAAAAAATTAGAAAACTTGATAAAATGGCTACTTTCAAGTTGTGACATAATCCTGTAGAGTTGAGTACTTCGTCTTCTAAGTCTATAACGGAGCTAGAAGAATTAGAAGCATCCATGGAATGAAAAAGAAGAGAATAAGAGATAGAGGTTTTGTTTGGTGCTTGAGGTATTGAAGAGTATCGTCCGTCATATATATAGTTTTAGGTATCTTTAGAATTTCTAGATCTGAAAAAAAAAATTATCTAACACTCTAAATTGGTAAACATAAGTCAATTTTTGGTATGAAAATCAAAAAACATAATTACATAATTTGGAAATTGTGTTTAAAATTGGAAATTCTACTGGTATTTATGGAAAAGCTCCTCCCTCATTAGGAGCAAGTTTCTCAGTAGTTTGGAGCGAGTATCTCAGTGGTTAGGAGCGCGCTCCCGTCGCGAATCTTGCTGAGGAGCGCAAATACGCAAATCTCAGTGAGATTCGTGAGTATTTTCACGAATCTGGTGACTACTTGAAGCAGTAGTAGCCAGTCGGGGAAATATCAATCCCTGGTAAGTACTTCACTTGGTTATACTTGTACTATTAAGTTTAAATTTGTGGATTTGACACTCAGTTTATACTTGCGAGGTATTGCGCTGGTGGGAAGTGAACTGCAGTGGGGTTGGCATTAACTTGTGTACCTTCTAGATTACCAGGTAAGTACTTCACTTCTATACTTGATTGATTTCCTATTTCTTACAATTGTACTCAGTTTTGATGAGAGAGATTATGGACTTTGGTTTGTTGCAAGACCAAAGATAGTGCCAACTTAAGAAACTTCATCTTACCTGGTTGCAGTTAACTAGTTAAGTATCTTTGCCTTTCCTAATTTCATATCCTATACTGCCAGAATATAGATGAATGACTAGGAGTGAAGCTCTTAAAACTCTTGACCTGCACATTAACAAAGAAATATGAACATCTTGCTTAGCCATGGGAAAGATCTATCGAAATACCCTTGTTAGTGCCAGTTTAGCTGGAAATATATTATTAAATCTCAAATGCTTGGCCAGGGAGTTTCATGTTCGCTGCTTCTTAAGGACTTGAACAATTAATCATTCCTGTCTTAACTCTACTAGAACTGAAGCTGTCTGTTTAAGGACAACCTTGGCATGGTCTGAGAAGTGGTGCTGACACATACATGTTAATGTTGATATGCAGGGCACTCAAAGAAGAGAAATATGCTTCCCGGAGAGGGATTATCCCTATGCTTCAAGCCGAAGAGGATGAAAGGTGAAATCTACACTGTCAATCCCCTTTACCCATCCAATCACACACCTCTATGTGAAATAAGGACTAAATCTTACCTTGCTTGTTTGCATTTTGAGTTCCAACAATATTTACTTGCTGCGTATTTTGAGTTGTGTTTTATTGCTTGTTTGCATTTTGAGATGTGTTTTATTGCTTGTTTGCATTTAGTTGTTGCGTATTTTGAGCATTATTTCTTCCAGTTTACTTGTCATAATAATGCTGCCTGTTGTATTTTGCAGGATTGCCTACATCGAGTTTTATGATGCCCAAGCTTTCAACAAAGCAATCCTGCAAAGGATATAAAGCTTAGTTTCTCTATTTCATCAGAAAGGGTGGAGAACAAAGCAACTTCAAGATTTGTAAGTTCCATGTATTTAAGTTTTGTAAGTTTCTATGTGTTCCCGTAGAAATTTGAAACCTTCCATGTGTTCCCTTAGAAATTTGATACTTAACAAAAAAAAAAAAAAGGTTTGGTACTTAGAGAAATTTCAGTTCTTTTGTTATATGAATCTGATATGAATTGAATGCATGTGATATGAATAGATTGAAGAAATTGTTGTTGAGTGTGGATGATGAATGTATTGAAAGGTCTATGCAGGGTAGAATTCCGGCTTATTTCCGGCAAAAAATGAACTGCCAGTCAGCCTTGACCTGGTCAATATTGACTGGCAGTAATTTTTTTGCGGTTACAAAAAAAAAATCGTAACGGCTCTAAGCTGTTTCAACTTGCCACGTAGTAACGACTCCGACATGTTACTAATTTGCCACGTAGTAACGGCTTGAAGATGTTACGACCACGTTGTTATAAAAAAATTCGTAACGGCCCTGAGCTGTTACCACGTGTCCATTCGTAACGACTCACGACTGTTACTAAAGCCGTTACAACCAAAAATTCGTAACGGCCACATTGTCGTTGCAAAAAAAAAATTAATACCCCTTTTTGTAACATGCAAGAGCCATTACAAACTGTTTTAGTAACGACTCAGTTTTGTTTCTAATCCCATAATTTGGTGTAGTGTTTGTTTAAAACTTTAGATTGTTCTTCCTCAATGATAGTTAATTTCCAACTTTGTGTTGGACTCGTTGTGAGCCAAAGTTTCCTATCATGTGTTATGAATGTGTTTTTTGTTTTGACAAAAATGTTCCTAACCGTTAGCTCCTTTGGTTCCCTGGTTTTTGATTTTTGGGCCATAACCATGAACCTTGTGCATCCGACCCGTTACCGAACGGTTACAAGTAACTCTAGGGTTTCCTTGTGAAAAATCACTTAAATATATATATCAAGGATTTGTTTTGATATATAGTTGCTCGGTAACGTCTAGACCTCTCTTAGTTCTTTGGTGTACACAATGGAAGGATGCAATAAGGAATACAAGTTTGATTATGCCAAAGTTTTTGAACTTCACGAAGAACTTTTTTATTTTGGTAAGTCCAAATTGTATTAATAATAGCAAAAATTACAGCAAAGTTTGTAAGAAAAGAGGCACATCACCCCAAAAACTTACAAACTAATCAAAACGATAATAGATTACATTCGGTAATTCAATAGCTGAAATAAATTCAGGTTTGTTATCATAACTCAAACCTTCCCCATCTTCTAAAGTACATCCCCTTTTAGCCATGATATCAGCAGTGAAGTTTGCTTCCTTATACGTATGCACAAAGCGAATCGAATTATACCTTGCCTTAACAGCCACCCATCTCGAACGCATGAACCAAGGAACCGCAATGTTATTACTCGAGTAAACCAAAACAACACCTATGGAGTCAGTGCGGATGCAAATAATCTGCTTTCAAGCAATTGATCATGAAAAAGATCTTCCAGTTCAAATGTCTCTTCAGTTGGTTGGAAATAACTTACCAAAAAAAAATATCAGTTGGTTGGAAATCTTCTTTAAGATTTTGAGGTCGTTTGTGAACAACTTGAAATTGCATCAAAGAACCTTGCGTTTTTGAAAAACGAGCTAAAGAAAACTTCTGATGAACTCGCCCTTGTCCGTTCTTTGGTTGCTGACCGTGACTAAGTTTTTTTTCAGTTTTTTTTTTTTTTTTTTTTTTGTTCTTATTGTCTAGGAAACTTTTTATGAGAATTTATTCTTGTGTTTTTAAGAAGGATAACTAGGGTTTGGAATAGTCATTATTGTGAGTACACATAGCTATTGCCAACGTTTTCATCTTGCAATGTTTTTAGATTTATTTATTTAAATTCTAAGTTATTTGGAAGATGATTTTTGCAGTATATGGTTATATATATTGAAAATTTTTATGGGATATGTTGTTTACGTCCGTGAACCTTGACTGTCCCATATATGCTCAAAAGTTAACTCTATTACATGTCGGTATGAAAATATTGATAAAAGATAGAATGAACTTTTGACTACAAAAGTTAAGCCTTTTATGTCATTATGCAAATATTGATGGAAGAAAGGATGAACTTTTGTTTACAAAGATTAAGTCTATTATATGTCATTGTGCAAATAGTGATGAAAAATAGAATGAATCTTTGATTATTCCCCAGTATTGGTTTTTCAATGATCCACATCTTTGTGTATGTACTGTGCGGCTACATAAGTTCTCTTATGTTGAGCATGGCCAATTGAATTGATCATTTTCCTTGTGGTTAATTCAATTGAGATTTTTTTAGATACAATTTCATGTCTCATGTGATTTGTTAATGTCCAAAGAAATCCTTATTTTCTTGTGAAAGTAAGGTCTGTCTTGTTGTTCTTTTGGGAATGACATTTTATGGGGGAGAATTCTTAATTGAACTTGTGCTTAATTGCCAAATCTTTGTGGGGAGTGCGGCTGTGGAATATTGTAGGAGTTGTCTTCTGTCTTTATAAATTCCTTGATGAATACACTAAGTTTCGACTATGTGAAATCATCGAAACAAGTTGGTATGTTGTTCTCTTTGGGTCATGAAGTATCTCTATGAAAATTTCATGGGGATCTCGCTAGTTTTCGTACCTTGTCAATTTTTATTGACAAAAAGAGGGAGAGTTAATGTGTAGTTCACACTACAAATACATATGGTTTACGGATCATTATGTAAGGGTGAGTGGTTTTCATTGTGAGATGAATTATTGACTAAGGGGGAGTGATACATATCACCATAGTATTGTGATCAAAGTTGTGATACAATTGAACTTTGATGTTGTATAATAATACTATGACACTGTATAACAATGATTCAGAGCAACTGTTTTCTCATTGTTATAGCTACGGATCTTCAACAACTATGATGCTGAGTTGAACACATTTAGAATCATTGGAGTACTTGGAAGTGACGAAGATTTTGAGTAATGTTGAAGAACCAAGGAGATCAAGCATTTGGATGAGAAGCTACAAAGTTTATTTATTTTGTAATCCATATGTATTGATAGTTTTGTCACTAAGATTGACAAAGGGGGAGATTGTTAGAGCACTGCTCGGTCGAACTCGCAAACGTTGTTATCTCAAGCTTGTTTGTCAATGTTAGCGATCAAAACTATAAGTCTTGATTTCTAGTCTACTTATAGTGATGTCTCGGACTAGGATAGATTTTGTAGTTGAGCATTAGACTTCACGGCGTTTATCAGTTGGAGACGAATAACCACTAAGGAGAGCTTGTGGAACTTCATCAACAAAAGGTATGTGGAGAATAAAACTCATATATCACTTGGAAAGTCTATTTCTACTCTATCTCCTATATTGAGACAAAATTCGTATTACTATATAGTATTCGATTATGCACATTTGAGATTTCGAGCTTAGTTTAACTCGCTTACATATTTCTCGAAATATGTGTTGGTAAGCTTTCGCTTCAACCAAGTTCATCTTATATTCTTGACGAAAGTCAAAGATGATCATATGAAAATCGCCGAGTAGCATCTTACATGGTTTGTGTGATACAATCATTTGGTGTAGACTTGGAATGTTTCGTTATGATTATTTTAATAACTTGAAAATTGCTTTGATGCTAATAGTTCTTCAAAACAGCTATTTTCATCCTCTAAGAAAGTTTCAATGATTGAAATAGAGTTTAGAACAGTTAACCATCATTGGATTATGAACATAGTATGCATTCTTGCATGTATGTGATCCATGACCGGAACTATAGTATGCATACCCGTATGCGTACCTGTTAGTTGTGAAATTTCGAGTACCTAAGTACACATACCCGTACGCGTACTGGAGAAGGTTTTGGGTCCGGGAATTTCTGCTGTGTTTGGAAGTATGCGTACACGTTTGCATACTGGCGAACCCAAACTCAGACCGGCTACTAAAGTATGTGTACATGTTTGCATACTTGAGTGCTTAAAGTTCTAAAATCGGTTTGTTCATGAACTAATACATTTAAATAATAAGGAATGCATTCTTTGCAAACCGTGGCTATAATGTTCATGAATTGATCGAGTGAATCAAACCGATTTTGCTTCAATTGTGTTCTTGTATACTTCTATGAGCAATTGAACAACTCTATAACTAGTTTCAATTGAGTCATTTGAACTAGTCGTGGTTAAGATGAATAAGGTTGATATGAGAGTGTTCAAGCAGCTAACCTCGGTTAACTACTGTTGAGCCAACCTAGTGTACACGTTTAGGTACGGTTACTCAAACCTAAATGAAGGTAAATTTCATTTGTGTATAACAAGCTAAGTTCGATCTAACGGTTGGAAGATATTAGCTTGAATCTAATCATGTTTTCACCTAACGGTGAATATTGAATGCTTTATTACCAAGGTAACTTAGATTGCAAACCCTGATTTGAAAACTATATAAGGGAAAACTCCAACAACTGGGAAACCTAATCCCCACACCTTATGTGTGATACTAGTTGCGACTAGATTTAATTCTCCTTAAACCTTAGGTTTTTCACGAAACCCTGTAGGTTAACGACTTAAAGACTTCATTGGGATTGTGAAGCCAGACCCAACTATTTTCTCTGTAGTAGCGTGTTCTGATCTTACTTTTACTATCGTGATTGAGTATTATCTTTGCTAAGATTTGCTTGAGATTTATCTCCGATAGGTAAAAGTAGTCACAAACATCTTCGTCTCATCGTTTATGATTACACAATATCTTATTTCGCTTCCATACGATTATGATTATTGTAAGGTGATTGATAATACTAGGTTGTTCTTCGGGAATATAAGTCCGGTTTATCAATTGGTTCCTGTGCACCTTGATTTATCAAAAGACTGAACAAAACTCGTAGGTATTTTTATGGGAGACAGATTTATCTATTCCAATAGACTTTTCCTATGTGAGACAGATTTGTTTATCAAGTCTTCGACTTTGGGTCGTAGCAACTCTTGGTTGTGGGTGAGATCAGCTAAGGGAATCAAGTGCGTAGAATCTTGTTGGGGTTCAGAGACGTAAGGAGCGCAACTGTACCTTGATCAGTATGAGATTGATTAGGACTCAACTACATTCCAGTCCAAAGTTCATTAGTAGTAGGCTAGTGTCTGTAGTGGCTTAATACAGTGTGGTGTTCAAAGCTAGACTAGGTCCCGGGGTTTTTCTGCATTTACGTTTTTCCTCGTTAACAAAATTCTGGTGTCTGTGTTATTTCTTTTCCGCATTATATTTTGTTATATAATAGAAATATCACAGGTTGTGCATAAGTTCAATCTGTTTAATTTGCTGATTACATCATAATAAGTCTCAAAGATTTCTATCTGTTTAATTTGCTGATTACATTGTGAAACAGAGATATAACTCTTTGATATACTTTTCTATAGATTGAGCCTGACTGTCTAGTTGATTCTCTTGAAAGTATATTGGAGTTTGTCTATTCAGATTGCCGAACGAAATATTGGATGTGGTTGTTAGACCCCTGCTTTTTCAATACATATCACCATAGTATTGTTCTCAAAGTTGTGATACAATTGGACTTCGATGTTGTGTAATAATACTATGACACTGTATAACAATACGAAAACATCCTGTTTTTATATATTGTTATAGCTACGGATCTTCAACAACTATGATGCTGATTTGAACACGTTCAGAATCACTGGAGTACTTGGAAATGATGAAGATTTCGAGTAATGTTAAAGAATCAAGGAAATCAAGCATTTGGATGAGAAGCTACAAAGTTTATTTATTTTGTAATCCATATGTATTGATAGTTTTCTCACTAAAATTGACAAAGGGGGAGATTGTTAGAGCACTGCTCGGTCGAATTCGCAAGTGTTGCTATCTCAAGCTTGTTTGTTAAGTTTAGTTGCCAAAACTATAATTCTTGATTTCTAGTCTACTTATAGTTAAGTCTCGGATTAGGATAAAATGTGTAGTTGAGCTCTAGACTCCACGGCGTTCATCGATTGAAGATGAAGAACTACTAATGGGAGCTTGTGGAACTTCATCAACAAAAAGTATGTGGAGACTTGAACTCATCTATCACTTAAAAGTCTATTTCTACTCTATCTCCTATTTGAGACAAAATTTGTATAGCTATATAGACTTCAATTATACACATTTGATATTTAAAGCTGAGTTTAACTCGCTTACATATTTCTCGAAATATGTGTGTAGTTGCAGGAAATCCTACACTACACCCCTCACTAGAATCCACACAACTAAGCCATTGAAGATGAACAACTATGATTTTTATTGATTAATTCCTTGAATCTTTACAAGATAAAATGGAAAAGAGCTAAAGAAATTACAATCAATACAAATTTTCTCTCTCTTAATGACTTGCCTAACACTCGGAAAAAAGATCCCTCACCACAGACTTGCTCGACTCTTTATATAGAATAGTACACAATGGATGACAGCTAAGCTGTCCTTTATTTTCGGGAATGACTTGCAAAATATCGCAAGTGTACAATATATAATCTCGCAACTCTTCTAAATCTCGCTAGGTCTTCACATCTTTCTCGTGTTTTAGCTGTCGTCATTCATTGCGTCATTTATATTACTCGTTTGAGACACTTTCGCAATGTTGTCGTTTATTGATCTCGCGAAGGATTGATGTCGCGATATTCTGATCCTACATCTTGCCTCTTCTCATGTCTTCTCTGCGAAGAAGAGAATGTCATGAGAATTAGTATTTTAAAATGCCGCAACTGTTCATATTTATCTCATTACGATCCCGTACTTTTTACGTAATTTATTACACATGTTTCTTCTTCCACTCTTTTCTTGACACGTCTCTTTCAACCGTTTTTTCTTGACCATTCACGTCCCATCTCGCATTAAATGCATTTATCTTCTCGAGAATTCTCCTCTATATATAGTTTTCTCACCCTCCTCTTCTTCTTTTTACTTTCTCTCTGCAGTTTTTCTTCAATTCTCCTCCTCCGCAATTTACGTTTCTGCTACTGTAAATCTTCCTTTTTCTCTTGATCTTCAATTCTCTAATCATTCCCATATTCTGAGAATGGCTCCACCTGGTCGTAGATACGAAACCCTTTTGGGTGAGACTCAAAAGAATTTACAAGAGAAGGGTTTCTCCTTGTCTACTATTCCCAATCAAGAATCTTCATCTATTCTTTCTGCAAAGTTATTTACTGATCATCATTGTGATGATCAGAAAATCATAATCTCGTTAGGTCAACTTCTCGCAGGTCTTCCCATTCCTCTCTACAATCCCGAACTGCCCTTGTTCTATGAAATTCTTGCTCATGAGAAATTCTCGCGAGCTATTTATCAATTAAGTGGTGATTGCATCCGTCTAATGCTTGAATTCGTCAATCGTGGTGCTGGTAAGGGATCTCTATATCCTGATAACGTCAGAGATCCTAAATTCGCAAACTTAGAGATAGTCCCTAAAAAGTACTCAGTAGAAAACTTTTTTGAAAATTATGAAGTGATAAATATGAAGAATGATAAATCTCGCTGGGGTGCTCGATTGAAAAGAAAAGAGAACGTTCCCGACGATAAGATACTCATGTTAGATATTTATTGGCACTCTGGCAAGAACAATGTCCCTCGCTACTCTAAAGATGAGAAGTGGTGTGTCTTTCTGCTATTTTTGAACGGACCTTACATTTCAGGTTCCAATGTACTCCCTGCAAATATCGCAAATTATCATCCTTGGGTATTTAATTGGCCCGAGAAAGCAAAAGAGGTATATTTTCTAATTTTCATCCGCTTTGCGATGTTTCCTTCCTTTTATATCTACTAAACTTGCGAAATTTTCAGATCACTAAATTGAGAAAAAGTTATGAAAGAAATCCAAAGCCAAGTACTTTGGCGATACTTCGCTCAATCACGGATGAAGTAAGAAATATTTTTCTTTATTATTTTTAACAATATTGTTGCCTTTGTTTCTTATCTTCATTCGTGTGCGAAGGTTGGCGTTGAAGAAAATGATATTTCTGAAGCTCCGAAGGCTAAAGGCAAGAATAAGATTACTCTTCACAAGGATAAATCTTCTGCTCCATCTTCTAAAAAACGGAAAATCCATTCCTCTTCTCACTCTAATTCCCAAACCGGTGAGAACTCTGATGAAGATAATGATGAGGTTGACACTTCTTTTGCGAAGGAGAATCATTCAGTCGAATCTGCTATGGCGCAACTGTCTAGTGTTTTCTCCGATTCTATGCAAGGAATGGGAGATGATCGTTTTTCTGCTACGTGCGAAGCTCTCGCAAATATCTGCGATGCCCCCCTGCTAGCGGATAATGATTCTTTTCGTGGAGTTTCCAGGACAATGATTCCCAGTTTCTTAAATGCACTTAGTGCCTTGGTATGTTCATATTTCTTTATTTCTTTGTGATTTCAATTATAAACCTTATCTTAACAATTTCTTTACTTTCCTTTATAGTCTGGGAGAGCTTCCTTTGTTGTTGCCTCAGATCTCGAGAAAAGGCGCAACAATCTTGAAAAGAAAAACCTTCAACTTAAGGAGAAGAACAAAGGATTAGAAGTTGAAGTTGCGACATCTCGCAAGAAGAATGAAAATGAGACTGCTGCTCTTCGCGAAAGAATTCAACAACTGGAAACTGAATCTTCTACCCAGAAGAATAAAATATCTACCCTTCAAAGTGCTAATTAGCAACTTTATGGTATAAAACTCTTCTCTTTCTCTTATTCTTATTTTGTCATTTACTTTTCTTTATCTGACTTATCATTTTCGCAGACATTTATAACCTCTCTGATGAAGCTATTCTTCTTCACACATTTCCCGAGCCTATGGATAACGATGTTCTTCTTGCCCATCTCAATAATTCTCTAAATAGCTTTTCAAATGACAGAATCAAACACCTTTTTTTGAACGAACTTCAATCCAGACTCCGTCTCTTAGAAGCAGATCATAGATCTAGCTTAAGTTTAGCCAAACAAATGAAACACCTGCATCTTAGTTCCCAAGAGAAAATTAGTATTTTAAGGAAGAAAGTTAGCAATCTTATAGATGATAAAGATCGCATTGCTAATCAAGGCGCTCAAGCATTAGCAGAATTTCAAAAAGCTCTTCTTGAAGTTCAAATTGAGCGTGATGAATCTATTCGTCAAAATACTGTTCTTAGCGAAAGAGAGAATCAAATTCGTTCTCTTCTTCTTATAAATAACGACGATGAATTCGCTTGGGCTGCGAAAGTTCTAGATAATGCCAGAAATAACTTAGGTGTTAACGTTAGCCTTCATGCTGATCAAACTGCCTTGGTTAAAGACATGATTTATGACAGAGAAGGTTGTTAATGGTTTTTCTTTATTTTATCGCTTCTTTTTTGTGAAATTGCTATTAAGTTGCTAATCCATTATCATATGTTCGTAGAAGCTGAGAAGAGGTATCAAACAAGGATTGAAGAACTTGAATCTGAAAAAGAACAACTTGCAAAGGACCTCTCTCTTCGCAACGACAAGTATTCCAAGTTGAAGAAGCAACTACAAACTATCAGTAGCGAATTTCAATAATGATGTCTGTCCGTTTCGCAATCAAACCATTAAGACAGTTTGCGATGACCATGATTCCTCTTTCTTCATATCCTTGTCTTCTTGAAGAGGTTCTGAAAATATACCTTCCTTAGATGTTTCGATAGTGATGCTAGCGAAGAAGAGGAGTC
>JAJJWW010008523.1:0-67033 GCA_023531295.1 Papaver armeniacum
TTTTCTAAAATAAAAGATCTAGTTTTTGTGGGACGGAGGTAGTATTAGTACTAGTGCACGACTATGAGATGTGCATCACTTTGACCACATTTGTAGGGCAGGAAAAGGGAAGATGCAGCTGCAACCATAGGAATGATAGTTGGAATTGAAAGCGCAAATGTAAGCACAACTCTGACTTTCCAGCACAAGAGCACAATGGTACCTTTCTTTTGAGGACAATGACCCGTGATATTTGTTAGACAACTTTGCCGCAAAATATATCTATAAAAAAGCCATGCTTTGAATCTTCACAATCACAAAACCTCGTTCTCATTGTTGACATTTGTGTTTGGTGCTCCTTATATGGGGAACCTGGTCGACGTCTTACCATGTATCCAGTATCTGGGGAAATCTGGGTGCGATAGCTACGTACCTAACCAGTAATGATCAAATATATATATATATGCCTTAGATTGCAATTTTAAAGAAACTTCCTTTATACCCGGCCTTCACAGCTTCTGCCTTCTGGAGCTGTCGAGGACCACCTGTATGGAGTAGGGAGTGTATTACTAATTCATTTACACCCTAGCAAAGTGTTCAATGCTTACTATGTATGGGTCAAAAACATGCAATGACTATTTCTAACTTTTAGGATCAAATCGAATTCATTGTTCACAAAATTTATCTCGATAACTTGAATGAAAAATTTGCACAATTGTGGTCATGCCTCGTCCGTCTATTATCTAGTGCACACACAACTATAGAATGAAATCGAGTGGTTAAATAACGACAGTATGCTTTTGAATTTCCTCCGTCATTTAACCTTATGCTATTAATAGGAGGATATGATTAAAGAGAAAAAACGGTTTCCAAACAGATTGTAAGATTATAGAGATGTGATTGGATAAGCAAACTAAACCTTGAATATTAGTCATCCGATGTTGGTTTCACCTTGACAATGTTTGGATATAGTCTTAATTACTAAGCTACTCAAATATGCTGCTAATTTTCTTTTCTTCTTTTTGATCAGAAGAGACTAATTCATTAGAAAGAAAGAATGTACAGAGGTTCTACTAGAAGTAGAGCAACCAGAAAAACAAAAAGTACAAAATTACTGAAAAATAGCTTCCCAGTTATGAAGGACTGAATTTGCGGGGTTCAAATGGACTCTTCTGCCAGCAACATTGGCCCAGCTAAGACCAAACCTTTCATACCATTCATCATCACTTTCTGTTGCTTTCAAGCATGCAGCTGGTAAGAGTATTCCCTCTTATGCTTTGTTGTTGTTTACTCTTATTCTTGCCAACAACTTTTTTCCAGCATCAATCGAGTTGTGTATTAATTGAGGTTTTGTTGGAGAAACTGAAGTGATTCTGAAACATAAACATGTAGCAAGAATTCTCTTCTCCAGTAGTTACCATACCCAGGATTCCAAAGTGGAATGGAGTTGCAATGACTATTTTTTCATTTAAATTGGGATTGAGGGTGTACACCTATTGGTTTTGTAAAAGAATGTCACATAGAAGTTATAGGTTGTGCACCTTTTAAAAAAAAAAAAGTTGTATGTGTCGTTGGGTATGTGTTTTGGGGTGGTGGTTTGATTAACTGAAGTATGAATTTCCGAGACAACACTATCACTAGATCCATTTTAGGATAATAGAGTTTGGATTTTAAATAGCCTCACATTTCTAACAAGTGTTGAAACTAGTCTGTACATCCAAATAAAGATGGTTACACTAATTTCAACAACATGACAATATTTAATTAAGAGTTGATAAATGTCAAGGAACTAAAGAGTCTCTACATCCAAAGCTTCTTTAAAATTACTAAAAGGTAAACCCGGTAGTAATCATAAATTAATAACATGATGAAATTACTAAATATCACAAAACCTGATGATTTCATCAAAAGGTGTCTTCCATTTGAAACAATACTCCCAGGTGTTTCAATCTTTCTCTCATGGTCATCCAATTTAGACAAACACGAGAATTGCCAATAATGTCTCAAACCACTAATTATTACAATTTCTAAAGTATTCAGTTTCCTCTAACACCTCATTCAGTGTTATTTTGTCCAATTTTCAACCTACTGTAGCTATATATTTTAAGAAATTTTTATCTCCATACAATCCATGCCTACTTAGTTTGTTAATATTGCAACTCTGCTACAATATAGAAATTTTTTTGTTACATAATTGGTGGAAATATTTCAAATAGATTTATTTATAGGTCAAAAACACGCAACAACTATTTCTACCTTTTAGGATCACATAGAATTCATTGTTCATAAAGTTTGTTTCGATGGCTTCAATGAAAAAATTTGCTAACCTAGTCGTAGTGCACACAACTATATAGAATAAAGTCGATAGTTTCTAAACAGATGGTAAGAATAGCCTCCTGGTTTCCACTTCTCACTTTTGCAGTCCTAAAAACAGAATTTTCAAGTGAGAAGTGCTTGTATTTTGTAATAGTTGAATGAACCAAAAACTAAAAGAATCATGGAAATAGATGAATGAATCAAAAACTAAAAAAATGGAATTACGCCGACTAGGGGATCGAACCCTTGACCACGGGATTAAAAAGTCCTGGCTCTAACACTGTGCTAAGTCGGGTTAGACGTTCAAAACTAAGAGAAATAATTATAAATTGTAGTATACACTGAAGGCAAAGCATTTTCATAGTACACTCGTATTGCCATCACCTTGATTGTCTTTTAAGCCTATTTAACTCTTTTAAAATCTTATGGTGAGTCACCGTTTCAGGAATTTATAATCCCGAAGTAGGTGGAGGGGTCGGATTTCCACTATGGAGGATTCTTTGAAGCCCGAATCCGTAGGAAACGTGATTCAAGGATTCGCATGACCAAACATATAGAGGAAACGTCATTCTGCAAATCCCCTTTGGACCATGAATTCCACCTTTAAAATTCTACATCAAACCCACCATTAAGTCATATAAGATTCCCACGTGCGCGGTGACCCTCACCTCTCTAAATTGCATAGAAATTCTCTCCTTTTCGCCATGTCATTCCTACTTTTTCTCTTCATCTCGCCATATCACTTGCCATCCGATTCCTACGCTAAAACTTAAAACTTTTCGTAATAAAAGAAGGAAAAAAAACTAAAAACCAAAACCAAAAATAAAAGAAAAACCACAAAACCTCTCAGCCTCAGAATCTCTCCCTACTCCCTTCTCTCTTATGAAACCTAAACAACCAAGAGAATTCTTCTTCTATATGTTTCAGTAGCAGGAAGAGCTTGACAAGGTTTTGATAACAATCATGATAATATAGGTTACATCTAAAAAAAAATTTGGTAACAATCGTGACAAAAAATCTCTTCTGGGTAAGACCATGTTAGGGTTCTAGACCTTTAACACTAGAAAGCCTTGCAAACAAGTAATAGCTTAGGATAAACCTTTAGTTGGGGTTAGCCACCGAAGCTTTGATAAGAAAACAAACTAAAGATAAAGCTGAATTGTTATTAATTGATGCCTTTTTAAGTAAACAAGGCTAGCATATTTATATGTAGCATAGCATTAACCAAGTCTTGAGTAATTAAAAAGAGATCTAAAAGATTTCTAACTAAACTAGATGAATTAAAAAGCGCCTATCTAAGAAAGTAATAACTAAAAAATACTAAATAAGGTAGTAGAGACTAAGGTGTTGAGAATGCGCAACATCCAATCCACTTTGAAAAATGGACTTGTCCTCAAAGTGCGAAAGTACGGAAAACGATCAATAAGTGCATCTTCCCAAGTTGCTTCATCATTTGAACGATCTTTCCATTTAATAAACCGTCAGTACTGCTGGCATTCCCTTTTTTGAACATCTTGCGATCCAATATTAACTCGGGTTCCCACTTTTCATAATCTCTGATGAGTGGTAAATCGGTGTTGACAACAAACGGAAGATTCAAGTTTCGATTTAATTGAGAAACATGGAAGATTGGATGTATGTGACTAGATCTTGCAGCAATTCCAATCTATATGTTGTTGTACAATCTTCTCGAATGCGAAATGGTCCATAAAACTTTGGAGATAGTTTAGAAAATGACTTACATCCTGATATTGTCTGTCGATAAGGTTGAAGACGTAGGAAAACCCCGATCATTGACAAAAGAACGTTCGGTTTTGTGCTTGTGTGCATAATTTTCATCTGGTGACACGAGCATCTTGTAAGTTGGGTGAAGAATTTTCAAAATATGATCTCTAGATCTTAGTAAATCATCCACAACATGCACAAGAGTTGTGCCAGTGATAAAGTAGAAAGCTGTTGGAGGAGTTCTACGGTATAAATCCTGATGAGGAGTCATTTTTATGGTGAATGATAGCTGGTGTTATACCACCATTTTATCCCCATAGAGCCATTTAGACCAATCTGTTTATCTAATGCCTAGTAAAACAACGTAGATAGCATTCCAAAGTTATTGTTTACCTCGGTTTGCCCATGGTTTGAGGATGATAAGGCTGAAATCTTGCAAGGCAAGTATCTTGCGAGTAAGAATGTCTCCCAAAAATTACTCATGAAAATAGGATCCAGATCACTAACTATTGTTTTAGGCATACCATGCGGGCCGAAACTGACTTCACGTATAAAGACTTCGGCAATAGTGGAGACGGTATGAGATGTGATAATGCTATAAAGTGAGCATACTTAGATAAACGATCCTACCACCAGATGAGTTCTTCTTGTTGGATAAAAAACCCAACAATAAAATCCATAGAAATATCAATCCGGACATCGGTAGGGATAGATAACGGATGTAGTAATCCGGAGGTCTTTGAAGCTTCATATTTGTTAGCATTTGAAAAACATCACAATCTTGTATAAATGTCTTGATGGAAGATTTCATACCCTTTCACGATAAGTTTTGTTGAAGAGCGCTTGAAAGTTCTCAAATATCCAGTGTCCACCAATTGGAGTTGAATGAAACTCATGAAGTAGTTTAGCACACCATTCGGGAGTAGATACTATAACAACTCGATCTTTAAAACGTAAACTCCATCAACATATGAGTAATTACGTTTTATAAGTTTGGAGTCTTGCGCGCAAATTTTGAATAGAACTCCTAAGGTGACATACGTAGCAATTCTTGAACAATTTCATTGAGTCCAGGAAAAAAATGGGGTAGAGATTGCCAAAAGTTGAGGATTATCCATTCTTGATAAAGCATCGGCGGCTTTATTTGCTGGCTCCACACAAATGTTGATTTCATAATCATATCTAAAGTTTAGACAACCATTTTTGTTGTTCAGAAAATACAATCTTTACTAAAGAAATATTTAAGACTTTTATGATCACATGTAGATTTTGAAATGTCTTCGAAAATAAGGTCTCCATTTGTTTACTACAGAGACAATAGCAACATCTCCTTATCATATTTGCCTAAATTCAAATTCTTACACGACAAGGTTTGCTTTTGTAATAAGCAATGAAGCTTGTTGAAGCGCATTGCTTCGCCTCCAAATCCATTACCAGAAGCATCACATTCAAACAAATTCTTTTTGTAAAATGCGGTAATCTTTTAAGCCCAAGTCTTTGGTTAATGCACGCGAGATTGATTAAATGATGTTGAAGCTTGTTGTGAGACCATTTGAAAGCATCTTGTTTAACAACCACTAGTGGGAAAATGCATAAGTGCCAGAAAAACACTAAAACCTCAAAGATTTACTTACAGGAGCCTGTTTATTTAGTAGTCTGTTCTTCAAAACATTGTGTCGAGATACTAAGTGTTATAATTCATTTTCTTGAGCAGGTCCATCAGAAACTCTAATAAGAGGCAGGTCATATTCTTTGGATCATATTTTATTAAAAATATGAAATGATTAAATTTGAATCAAAAGCGATTGATTAAATGCTTAGAAACGAGAATCAAATATAATAGCAACTTGACAAGAAACTAAAAAGCTGAATGAAATTCAATCAATTTACATTCAAATGTTCTTAAGTTGAAACATTCGCTGTCAGATTAAAATTTGAGTTCATTATATGTATATGTACAACAACGCGATCATATCTCGATTTGGTTAGACACTTTGGGTTCGTGAATAACCAGAAAAGTTATAAACAAAAATATGAACCCAATACTTGGCTCTAAACTTTCTTGAAAAAATAACTGCAACCTTGAACAAAATGATGAACTATCGGACATGGGCCAAGAAGCCGCACAAAAATACCTCGGCAGAAATAACCTTGGGCATTAGTTAACGAATTAGTTTCAAAACAACGCATGAGAATGGACCATTCAAGAGTCAGAGATAGAAAAATCGTGCACAAGTGTAAGCTATATTTTTAGTTGTCCCAGATGATATATAACTTTACGGTACACAATGGATCGCTGAATGTTTGTTATGATCAACTCAGGAGTATTTAGTACTAAACTCGGTATCACAATTTTAGCATACAAAAATGCAAGGAAACACAAATATTTTCCACCGATGCAGAATGCAGATTAATACCCATTGAAATGAATAAGAATGCAATGACTTACGCCTAAAATTGCAATGAAAACACAAAATATCTCAAGTTCCAAGTGATGGACAAAATATCCTTGTAAACCAAACAGAAACTACAGAGACTTTGCATTTGACATAATTAACGAACATATGATACTATGCACCAAGTTCACAAACAAAAATTAAACCTTTGTGCAGGAATTACAATCAAAAATTCTACCTGGCTAACTAAGTTCGCTCATGTATAGTGAGCCTCACACCTCTCTTCGTGGGTTGGCCTCGGAGAATAAAAAGGGATGTTCGTAGAGGCGAGAGCCTCGGGACACAAATGTGAAACAAAAAAGGTGGCAGCTTTTACATACCAAAGATGGGATAACGCTGAAAGTCCATAGCTAGGTTGGAGTAAGTCTCTGGCCCACTTTTGAGCCTTGAGGTATGAGAAAAATCTTGCCAATCATGATCCTTGGCTAAGCACTATAATTTGTAAATAAGCAAGTGTGTGTAGTGTGTAGTTGATACTTTAATTAAGATGTGGAGACGAGAAGAAACCGAACTTGCGGGAGAAAGATCCTTTCGATCGCTTTGCGAGAGGTACATAAGATGTATTAGACTCCATATTGCCTGGCAGAAACAATTACGCAAAGGTAATACCGAGGATAAATATCAATGTGAATCCTTTACCATACTTTATTTACGGGTGAGGTCATATGTGCATGAACTCATCGGTTTCAGCAAGATTCGACTCTATGATAGAGGCATAGAATGTAAAGCTGTTGTTGAACACATTTAATACTAGTTTTTAACCTAAATCTCTTTCGCACCAAGCTACATATAGGATTCACGAGCGTATGTTTGTTAGGCATTATAGTTCAAAAACAAAGCACTCAAGGTCAGGACTAGGTTGTCATGTGACGGATCTAGGACAACTAATTGTTCTTCGATTGATTGTAAAACCTATATATGCCTTGGTATTATACTTACATAAAGATAATTTATATCAAGGTTCACATCGGACGACTTTCGGTCATTATCTTAGAAGGTTAACGTTATAACACTTTTGTATTGCCTAACACTATTGGGTTTCTTTAACTTCATGCCACTTTAAGTAATAATCGAGGTTGTGCTATGTGAATTTAATTTCAATCTCTAGCTAGCTTTTTCACATTTCTTACAATGAAAAATGGTATGTAAACGCGAGACATGAAGAGAGTCCCAGGACTCGCGTCTTAGAGAAATCATCCATCGTCAAGGTTAAGTGCTTGTCATCAGAAAGTTAGGTTATCATCTTAACAGTATATAAAACGAATGGCGGAAACAAAACAAAAACTCGGCGCACCTTTTGTTGTTTCTTATCTTTGACCTACGCATGCCTTGCCTTGGAGTTCTGGATTGTGAGGCATAATGAAAAAATCGGTATGATGACACCAAAGAGTTCATATAACATATTTTGGGAGCGTCTGCGATAACCCTAGACCTTTGCGAGGCTCTCTTTCCGAACTCTACTCTACAAAATTAAGAGTATCCCATTCTATAACATGCTTTGAAATCGAAGGAATACATGCTTTGACATTGAAAGAAACCCATTTTGCAGGTAATTGGGACGATCGGCCCGACTACTTTTATACGTGTCAAGCAAAACTCAGTAAGTTAATAATAAAGTACCTTAGCTTCACAAGTGTCGCTTAGGAATTAATGATCTTGAATGTAAGCATCCCTTCCACCTCTTCGACCCTTCACGCAGACAACTAGACTCATCAGGTCATTGCCCCCTGGACGGTGACTCCACACGATTGTATGTAGCTCCGAGCCTCGGCCTAATGGGATTTCTTCGGGGTTCTGCAACCAGCGAAGACTATAGCTTGATTCTCGTCAAGAAGGAGGGTGTTGTTGTTCTTAACCTTGCAGGTTCGTAAGGTAGCTTCCGCTGGCCGTAGTAGAACGGTGTCTTATTTAAAACATGTATGTCCTGGGATTACGTAAAACAAATACACCAACCACCATTAACAAATCACGCTGTAAATCATCCCTAAAATCACGTAATAATTACGTAACTCAGGAGTGAAAAGACTATCCGAAAAAATTATAATTGTCGAATTTAAACTTAGAACCACTCGATGATATTACGGAGATATACGTGAATGGTAGTTTGAATTGCTCCTAGTAATTAGAAGTCATAGTGGTGAAGCAAGACTCGAGCTTCTAAACTTTTATCTTCTTATTAATCTGTTTGCCTGCTACGGTTTTCACGATACCTGCGTCTGCATTTTTATAGGCTTTACAAATTGTTATTACAATTTAGTTTTATTTATAGTTTTCTTATCTAGAAAAATTATACCAGCCGACTTTATCATTCCCTAGAGTTCTATAGGCTACTTCGACTAAATCCTTCTGGACTTTCTATAAAGCTATTGAATTATCAAAGGCGAACTCCATTCATACTCATCCGACTTCTACACTCATTTGGACTTCATTTGGACATCGCAAATTATGATATTCCAACAATAATATCAGACAAACGTGTTTATAAAGATAAAAAGAAACTAATTAGGCATAAGTCCATATTCTACGCCGATCATTATCATGTTACACATCCTTCCCATGGAAGCGATTACTAAACACGGTAAAGCTACAACTAATCAATAGAGTTTCAACAGGCAGTCTCAACAAACAAGCCGATAAGTCCTTAATTTCTGCTCACAAATGTATCAATCAAAAAATCTTTAAATTTAAGAAAACCAATATCAATCAAGCGAAATTAATAACACTTTGGTTCTTATAACGGATCGAAGCAGATTAATCAACTTGGATACCACGATCAAATTCCATAGAAGCTGGACTCAGAAGAAATAAAATACAATCCAAAAATAAAACAGAAAAATAATCTCGAGTAATAAGATTCACCTTGTAAAATAAACTACTATCTATTTGCTACATTTACAAATAAATCAATTCTATCTAGACAAACAAATCTCTCAAGTAGATCTGTAAACCAAACATAGAAATCATCGATTAATCAAGACAAAAAATAATTATACCATGTAATCAATATTGATGAATGAATCGTTAACAGTGACAATTTCGAGCATCATCTAGGTGCAGGAAAACTACTAGCAATCAACTTCGTTGATAAGGAATGAAACAAGAAAATTAATTTTTACGAAAAAGAAAGAAGATAAAGAGCCATAAGAGAAGAAACAAGGGTTTTAAAATTACAGCTATATATGTTCATGTTGAATCTTGGAACCCAAACATCATATTAGAAAGGCTGAGCAACAAATTAGGGTTTCTTGAAATTTGGTTTAGAAATTGGTTCGATTTGGTTGAAGAAATAATTAGAGGTTTTTCTTGAAATTTGGTTGAAAAATTGGTTCAAGTAATGCGATTTTGAATTAGGAGTTCGATTTTGACTTTTAATTGAAACATTTTGAAGAGATTTTGAGATTTGGTTTCGTTTCTTCAACAACTCTTTCTCTTCAACTTTCAGATCTTCTTCTTACCTTTAAAAAAGAAAGAGAAATAGAATGATGGAAGTAAAGCGAGATGCTCTATCACGAGAGGCGATGCCGGAGAGAAGAGATAACTCGGAGGCGGGTTTAGGAGCATAAATGGTGAGGTCTGTGAGGGAAGGACGAAGTAGAGAGAAGTGATGGGAAGGTAGCTAGATAAGATTTGTTTCTTCCCATATAAACTATTTTTCTCATGCATCCTACTTGAAGTGGGACCAGGAAGAACAATTTCTCCGGTAGTCTTAATATAAGTCCACGTGGAAGCTTTTCATTTCTCTAAAACTACCCTTCTTAATTAAGACTGTTTAGGGGAGATTGATTTGCTTTTCCTTGTTTTTGTTATGAAAAAGACTATCTTTGAGAGCCAAATATACTAAGAAAGCCCTAGGAAGTCTTATTCATAAAATCCTAACAGACTTAAAAATCCCATTTTCCACTAGTGAACTTAGTGAGTGGAACACAAATTTTCCCATAATCTTTCACGAATTTGCGATAATAACCTGCCAAACCTAGGAATCCTCTAAGATCTTTAATGGTAGAAGGAATAGGCCAATTGTTAATGCTTGAAATCTTATCTTCTTCCATGACAACACCTTTAAAATTTGAAACGTTATGGCGAATGTCCAAAATATCCGAGGATTTTTGCAAAATCACATAGATTGTTTGAGAAAAGAACTTGTGTGTTCTTAGTAAGTTAAACACAATCTCTAAATCTGGAGATGTTGAGATAAATAGCTCACGTAAATCAATATGTCATCGAAAAATAGCGAGACGAATTTTCGAAGGTAAGGTCGAAACACATCGTTCATTAAACTACGAAATGGTGGTGCATTAGATAATCCAAATGGTATTACTAAGAATTCATAGTGGCCATCATGTGTTCTGAAAGCTGTTTTATGAATATGTGCATCGAATAATCGATTTGATGAAAACGAAGCCCTTTGAGATCCACCTTTGAAAAAATTGTCTTGCCGTTTAGTTCATCGTCGACTCTCTTGGTATTGGATATACGTCTTTGCGTGCTTTGTTAAGTGCCACGTAATCAACACACATCGCCCAACTAGAATCCTTCTTTGTAACTAGTAGCACATGAGAAGAGTAATGGCTAGAGCTTTGGTGAATGAAACCGGCTTGTTTTAGTTAGGACACAATTCTCTCAATTTGACTTTTGAAAATGTGGATATACGTAGGGTCTAACATTTATTGGTGTTGTGTTAGAAGGAGATTTATGTGATGATCATGAGCTCGACAAGGTGGGAGAGATGTTAGGGTTTCAAAAATATCTTTATAACGCAAAAGTAATCTTGAAATTTCGGTAGGTACCTTATCGAGGAAGATGTTGTTGGCAAGTAGGGTTAAGTGAAGAAGAAATCCATTGTGTGTGCACAATCCAAGAATTTACGTAGTGGAGAACTATCCAAAAGCATGGCGAAAATTTGAAGAATTGCCAACCAACAAATAATTACTATTGTTTAATTGAAATTTCATATGAATTTTTTGAAAATCCCACATTATTTCACCCAAGGTGCGTATCCATTGTACACCCAACACAACATCCCGTCCCACTAACATTCAAAACAAAGAAATCAGTAGTGAATGTATAGTCTTGTAATTGAAGAGACATCTTTACAAAAACCACTAGTTTTGAGAAAACCACCATTACCAAACCATAACCTTTAAAGGCATCATCACTAGATTGATGAGAAAAAACATGTTTCGAGCAATGGATGGATGTAAAAAATTATGAGTTGATCCCGAGTCAATGAGAAGCTGTAATGGGTTCTCCCCGAATATAGCCTATGACTCTCATAGTTTTAGGAAAGGAAGATCCCGAAGAGAATGAAAAGAAATTTGAGAATCCTTGAACCTCAACCTCCTTTGTGAATTTCCTACGTTTTTGTAGATTATCTTCCCCTTCAACAATATTGTAGTCTCATCCTTGTATCATCATATCTAAAATTAATAATCTTGGCTTATCACATAAGTGACCAGCTGTGTAGAGCTTATCACAATTAAAACATAAGCCTTTTGCTCGTTTTCTCTTTGCTCTTCTAAAGATAACCTTTTAGCGCCCGGGAGGAAGAAGAATCTATTATTGTAGGTAGGTTGTAATGTTGCAGCGTGTCCGATTGAGGAGGACGATAAGGTTGCCTTGTAGCGACTTTATTAACCGCCATAAGCTTCTTGCGATGAATGGCTTTGGTAAAAGCCTCGGTTAAAGGTTTGTGGTGCCAATAATTTAACCATAGTGCCAATGTGAGGTTTCAAAGAACGGATAAAACAGCTGATCAAGAAATCTTCAGGAAAATCGACCAAGTTCAATAGATGTTCAAATTCAGGGATATGTTCACGGACAGTTTCTTTTTGTTCAATGGTACTTATAGCCAACCTAGCATCCACGAATTTTTACGGAAAACTTGCCGAACCAAAGTCACAAAGTGTTCCCATGTAGTAATCACGGTTGGCTTCTTCTCCATCGAGCAGTGGTTTGCCTCACCTTTTAAGATGTGCGGCAAGAGTAAGTTTAAGAGCATCAAATGCATTGTAAACATTAAAGTATTGATGCATTGAAAATCCAGCCGTTAGGATCGTCACCAGAAAAGTTAGGAAATTTGATATTAGGGCGTAGGCTATTGTTGGTGACCATTATTTGGCGGTGGGAGGTGGAGGAGGAGGTGTGGGAAGGATTCGCGATGCAGACGGACATTGTAGAAGAGGAACAAATTCTCTAAACATGTTGCGGAAAGAGGTTTCTATGGTTGTAGCAAGAGCAGTACGTTCTTGTTCTCGGAGCAACAACTTTTCTGCAAGCTTCTTCTGTTGAGTTTCTTCATCACTGGCATGAAGGTTAGTAATATCGTCAACAAGATTGTCGACCTTGTATACTAAGAATTGATACTTTCATGCACGTTTTTCAAATTTTACGTAGCAGACATTGGAAGAAAGAAGAACCCTAAAAAAAAATTGGTGGATTTTTGAGATTGCGGAACTAACATGATCCGGATGAGGGAACTCGTCAAATGTTAGGGTACAGACCCTACGCTCGTCATACTTAAGCCCATGGGTAGAACTCAGCTCGAGACAGGTTGACTGGAATGGGGAACCCATTGACTTATAAACTACCAATTAAGCCCCATCTAACCAATGTGGGACTAAGATCCCAACATCCCACCACGCTTCCTGCACCAACGTCCTCGTTGGCCCACTCTATCGACACTCGACCCGAAGGTAGCCCTTTCTCTTATGGCGGCTTGCTCCCCCTATCGATGTGTCTGGAGCACAACTACGCCCATACATAGGTGCCCCAACACTTTAATCTAGCTATGGTCACCCCCTTCCGTGGAGCGGGCATGGGGTCGTGGTGGTTGGCCTCGTCCAAATGTTAGGTGGCCGAATTTAAACTCGTCATAAGCCCATGGGTAGAACTCCAACCTCCGAAAACCGGTTGACTAGATGAGGGAACCCATTGACTTATAAACTACCAATTAAAGCCGAGAATAGGAGGGAAGAAATTGCTTTGAGGAGGGGAAAAATTTAGGGTGGAAATAAATTTTTACATCACATAGGCAAGAAAAATCATTCTACTAAAATGTCCGTATTATTTAAGTTAATTTTACTCTAACTACCAAACCCTAAACTAGGAATCTTCGTTTTCACTACCATCAAACGTTTAAACCTAGATTTGAACAGCCACCATCAGGCATCAACCGAACCAGTTGATAACTTATATGGAAAAAATGAGCCGATGGCTAAAATCAAGGAAGGTTATCTCAGAAGCTTAAGGTTTTCTTCCTTCCCTGTACATCTTAGATGCCTTATTGAGTGAAGATTATTAATAATGAAGCATCTACGTTAATAAAAAGCCATGAATCATCATTGATTGAAAATATTATAATCATCTTCTACATATCAACCAGTAGTATAGAGATAAAAGAAAAGTTGGAATACTGGTCAAATTGTTTTATTAACGTGCGACTGTAATCATACATGGTTAAAATTTCTTCAAAAAGGTCTAAAGGATAAGCTACATAACAAATATATTGATTTTCTTCTCCGGCACGCGGGCTCGATGTCTGGTAGCATCTTCCTTTACAGCAACGATCGAAATTTGGTAAGTCCATCGGTCCTACTGGTTATTAATGTGCCGGTAGAAGATTCGGCGGCTACGCGGCCTGGCTTCCTCGGGTGGAACTCCGAGGTTGAGAGTAACTCGAGGAATCTTTAAGATATCGGTATCATGGTTATACTCGGGAGTATAATAATTCAATTTGTAATCTTTAACACCAGCTTTGAATTGTTCCATGACTGCTTTAGTCTCTCTTGTTTGTGGTGACATAAGTCCCTCCTACAACGCATGAATTAAGAATTATCACAACGACAAGATACCACTCGCAGCAGATTGGCAGATTAATGAAACCTTTAACGAGGAATCTTCCATAAAACTCTCAATAAATATTATCAACTAATCGAATGGTTGGTTGTTAGACCACGGTATTTGATTCGCCAAATACATCAACATCATTATTGTTATGTTATGTAAAAACGTAAAACAATTTATTATATTTCCACCCTAAATAACCTCACATCGGTTTCTTCCCTCCTAATAACAGTACTTTCAATTAAGCCACGTCTAACCAATGTGGGGCTAAGATCCCGAATGACCATTTCGTTTATTTATATCGGTTGTTTTGGATTTATTCTTGACAACGTAATTAATCATGAAGTTTATTCTTCCCTAATCTCATTCTCTCTCGGATTTCTATTTTTAATACATGTTCTGATTTTTTGTTCTCCCTTCTACAGGTGATAACAAGAGATTGGTTCTCTCGTGATTACATGTGATAACTAATTCTAGGTTACTTTTTCCTATTTGTCAATGTTTCTGATAGATCACACTATTTTTGTGAGTAAAATGATTTCAATCTGCAATGAATCGTAGTGAGTCTCTTTTTCTGGTGAGGTCAAAACTCTGTTCCAGTCTCTTGCTAATATTGTCTGCGTTTCTATTTGTTTCTTGATGCTGGCATAACTTGGTAGGTTGTTTCTACTCAGAATTTTATTTTTAAGCTGTTTTATGAAGTTCCAATAATGTTTTCTACAACTTACATAGTACAATTAGCGAAATAAATTCACCACTACTGTTTTAAGTTTACAGTTATCATCTTCGTTCTCTACTAAGTCTAAAAGTTATCATCTTCATTGTCTACCGCAATAACACTGTTGCACGCCACAACCAAAGGCCAAGGACACCTCAATCACCTCCATATGAGGTCTTGGTAAATCTAACTATATACAGGTTATTTGACAAACTGTTCATGTGGACACATTGTTGCTCACAGCCAGAGCAAATGCTTTGAAGACTTGAAATTTGTTTGTATGCTTCATCGTGGTAAATGCTTTCAGAATATGGATTTAATATTTGATTCCCTGTGATGTATGCAGCATGTGCAATGTTGGTAGATTAATTAAGCAATTAGAGAATTGTGGTGGCCCTTCTTTCCCTTATTTTAGTTATGTAGGATCTATGACTTAAAAATAAACTATAAGTTTGATATATATTCTCTCGAGCAAACATTATAGGGTGGGGTGCATCGTGTGGACATGTTTACCGGAAGGCCTACCTTGAGTTCTTCTGCTCCAAGGATAGGTTGAACTTCATGTCTCTCACTTACATTGCTTTGAATAAAGATGGAGAAACCCCCTGCCAAATAAGCCCCCTGTTGATGTATGTGGTGTCGGTGATTAAATCCTTATCCATGTTTTTTTTTTTTTTTTACTAACATAACAGGGTGAATGTGTTTTGTTTTCTCTTGAACTTTGTTTTTTTGTTTAGTTATTGGCCGACGAAAGTAAGAGCGATGAATTTTTATATAACTTTACTTTTAAATCCTAGTGATCAATTGACAAAAAAAGATTTGGTGTCCCAAACCTTTTTCAATCAACAATGAAAAGTCAAAACAGCCCCTCCCTATTTCCATCACTTATCAAATTCTTTAATAAATACAACTCCAAAGAAGGGGTAATCAGCGTAAACACACTTGGAAAGACAAAAGGACACGGAAGTTGGAATTCTTATAATTGTTGAGGGGCAATTTAGTGAAATCCTAGGTAAGGGACCTAAAGGGTGCGAGGATCGAATCAACAACCCGTTTTTAGGATTTGTTCTTTTTTTCTTTTTCTTTTTCTTTCTTCGACTTTTATTTTCTCTATATTCCAACTCTCCTCCACCTCCTTCAATCTCCTCATTTGCGAGATTCAATCACCACCTCCTTCAATCTCTTCATTAGCGATTCAATCACCACTAGCACTCTTCATCACCATTATATAGATTGTTTTCTAGGGTTTGTTTTCATCCGGGGATTTCTTATCCGTTCACGGAAAGTTAGGGTTTTATGAGTTCAAATTTGGAATGTTGAAATTGGTGAATGGGAATGTTTAATTTGCTATTAGATTTCAATAAGAATTTTGCGACGGTTGAAGGAGAAGTGAGGCAGAACGAGAATCAAAATTCTTTTTCACCTTCGCTTGACCCTCTCATTGAAAGTGAACCACCACCACCACTATCTTCAAAATATTGGTAGGAATCAGTCTGCAGTATGCGTGTTTTTCCTTGTTTCGAAATTCTTATGCATGAATCAAATTTTACTTCCAATTTTATACATTGTTTTTCTTTCAAGAAGGTTATGGTAATTTGAGGATTTGATTTTAAAGTTAAGAACATTAATTGGGAAATCGAGGAGTTCGGCTTTTCTAGAACAATAGTTCTAGGGTTTTAGTTGAGGTGATTGGTGAAGTAGTGTTTGAGGGTGCTAAGGATTGGGTAAGCCTCTAATTTATCTTAATTTCTAATTTGATAACGATCCCAAAGTTTCGCTATTAATCGTTTATTAAATCGAAGTAGTTGTTTGATTTTTTACACGACTTATTATGAGCAAGCAATGAGCGAGGCTAGTTCCATACTATTCTTGCAATAGGAACAAGTTGCAATCAGAATGGTCACATATAGATATATCATTCTCCACTTGTTAGTAAGAAGTAACAAAGATAGATATAGTGAGACCGCAGACCCGCGATTGCTTAATTGTAAAATCCATCCATGATTTAATCAAGATGGATAGCTACCGTAATAAATACTCGCCGAAGATACATTATTCCATAGTTTCACAAATTTCACTAGAATAAAGGCATCCGTGATAAATACGGTTCTCCTACCTATTTGTATGTGCATCTAGTTGTAATTAGTATCGTTTCTCCATGGACTATCCATAAAACGATATGATAAGCAGAGCGATTGAATGTTAGCTAGAACGCTAATGACCAATGCTTAGTAGGTTAGTAGGAAAGACCAAGGTTGTGGTTTTAATAACCGAACTTTACTTGTAACAAGGTGGTTTCATTAGTCATGACTCGTGTATGTTGCATTTGATAAAGGAAAGTTATGTAACCATATTATATGTGGCACTTCGTTGTTGACATCTATCTTGCTTTCATTTTACGTATATACTGCAGGTGCTCTCATTAAGTATAGTTATCATATAATTGTTGCACCTATGATAGTGACTAAAATTCTTTTCATGTGGTGTGGTTATTGTTGGGTTAATGTTGAGAATGAGTAAAGGATAGATGATGGTGCAGCAGTAAGATGCGGCATCTAAAAAACCAGAGGAAAAAATCAACTAAAAAACGGGTGGTTAACTGTGGTTATTTGTAGTTTGTTATTGTTATCACAATAATGTTCTGTTTTTCTTTTAGAATTTTGGTGCATAATGAAATTTTTGCTTTTATTTCACGCGGAGTTGATTCGGCGGTCATAGATAAAGTGCTCATTTGGATTCTCTATTGATTATCCAATCTGCTATACGAAAAAAATCATTGGCGTGTATATTTCTCATAAAAAACCTTACCCGTCTTTACAAAAGGTATGGGATGCTAATGAGTTATTTGATTTCACATCCGAAAGATGTTTGTCAATTAACGTACTATTTCTTTGTTGGATCTTTAGTTAATCGCTCAATAAATCATGTCTATAATGGCAGGGTTCTCCACTCTAAACTAAGTGCGGTCATGGCCAAGATTCACCAATATCAAGCATCATGCCTGCTCCGCTATATGATTGTTCCATCACCGCTTTTGACACTAGGGTGTATGGATCCCACATTGGTACTTGCTTGGAGGTATTTGATGTTCCGTTCTTTGCTTTGCACCTAAAATTCAAAACAAAATATTTGAGGTATATCTCTTTTCGACATATGTGCAATACATGATACCACTATTGGTCCATCACCACTTTTGACACTAGGTGTATGGGTTTGAGTTTGTTTGAAACGAGAGAAGACCACGATGTTGTTGATTTACATGAAGAGATGTATTCTTTGATGGGTTCGATTCGTGAAGATTGAATCGAGAATTGGAAGTTAAGTTAGGGTTTGTAGTTGAGATGAAGAAGAATTGTTGTTTTCCAAGGGTTAGTGGATCGACGTGAGGTCACTCGAAATTTGGAGGTATTGAATCGAAATGCGAGAGTTCATCTCATTGCTAATAATGGAGGAGATGCAAAAGGTGGTGATTGAGATTCTGAGAGAGATGGGTTCAACGTATTTTATGGGGTTTGAGAAGATTGACTGGAATCGTGGTGTGTTGAGCTTTAAATGAAGAAAATGAGATATGGGTTTGTGGAGTTCGCCGTTGTTGATTGGAGATGAATATTGCGGTCAAGTGGTGGTCTTGAGAATTGCGGGATATTGCACTGTGTCCACTGATGAATATGTAGTAGGAGAGTTTAGCTCATCCGTGAGAAGAAATCTAAGCTCTCTTGGTGAATATTAACCTAATCCTAGATGTATGTTAGGAAAATTTACAGAAAGGCGGAATTGATGGCCTGAATTTGGCTCTAAAACCATCGTGGGACATGTGCAGAACTCGGCAAGAATTCTGCAATGCTTAGGAGTCAACTCGGCGATTTAATACCAACTCGGTGACTAAGATTCATTAAGACTAGTCGTAGGAGAAGCTTGAGTGACTTCGATGAGTGACTCTCGAAACCTTGGACGTTAAGACTCGATTGACAGTTAATTTTAACGGCGGCGTTGCTTGACTCCAATGACCGCCGGTCGATGTTCGGTGTCGTTTCGATCGATAAGTTTACAAGTTTCGATTGTTAAATTTATAAATCCAACTCCGTGCCATTATGGCGGAACTAAATTATGAGTACAAGATATAATTTTGCGTCAAGTTCTTCGGTCGGCCCTTCCACCGTGGCAAAGGTTGTACTAGTTAGTTGATAGGAAAGACAAAGAATAAATTGTATCAAGATAAAAAGATTTTAATCGTCATCACTGCTTTTCTATGGTTTTTTCTTTGTTCTTAAATAATCTCAAAACTGATGTTTTGGGTTAATTTTATGCAAGAGGGGAATCCAGTCGAACTTAGGCTGAAAGTGAGAATACTTGAAGTTGATCGGATGCAGTTTCCATTAAAGAAGAAAGGTATCTCCTTCATATCTTATTGGATATGCTCAAGGAGGCACGTAGCTGCGACAAGTTAAAAACTATTAATGGGGTCACTCATACTACTTTCAGAGAAATGTGTGTCCTCTTGGATTGCACTCAGATGAAAGCGAGTGGCACGAGGAACTAAAATAAGCATCAACGTAGAAAAATTTAACTTGCAATATGACAGTAAAGGTTGAAAACTCCTAGATACGCAGCAGTCGACATTGGACGAGTACTTGGTACTCTTATTCAGTAGGTATGTTGCAATAATTGGAGCATAAATTTAAGAGGTAAAATAATGCTCAAGTTCTTCAATAGTAAGAGAAAAATAGAAGGGGCAAAGAGAAAGTGTGGAAGTTAGAGCCTTAGAATGTTTTGTTTATGGCGTGTAATTAGTGTGCAAGATGTAAAAGATTGCGAAGGAGATGGATTCCCATAACCTTTTCTTGAAGAGTCAAGCAAAGAGGGAAACCTCACATGTTTGTGGAAAGCTGATACTAAATTTTTATATGTATTTTGTTATCTCTTACTCCCTATTATAGTTCATTGCGTCAACCAAAGTAACTGACCGGTATCATATATTTTCTTTCATTTGATCATTTCTTCGTGATATGTTGTTTGCGCTGCATTTTTCTCATGTTGTATTGGTTTTGTTTAATGGACCTAACGGATTTTCCATTTTTATTCCTTTTGGAATATTTTATTATATTCTACTTATGCATCATCTCCTTAAATGGTTTTTGCCTTACAAAATGACACTAATGGTATATCAATTTTACCGGGTGCAAATGAAGACAAAGCAGGCAATAATTGCGAATATCTGATATGTCTAAGGTGATCTTATACAATATTTTTTTTTGGTATGCCTTACTCTATTATAATCTTCTGCCTTCCATTTTACTCATGGACGTGTGGATAATATTTTAGGACCATGGACAAGTGTATTGCACCAGCAAAAGTAAATGTCTAAATAGTTTTTATGAAGCTTTATAACAGATGGAAATTACGAAACATAATTAACACCCGAAAGATGCTTGGTGTCAACTGTGCTACTTTGGTAGTTGGAATTCTACTTGCAATTGTGATAAAGGTCATTCAATAACATAAAAAATTTCCTTCACTATATGGCCGCTTACTGTTTTGAATTGTTTTTACCACCAGACCATTCCCAACTTAACAATTTCGACAGTAATGACTAATGAGGGCTGGTAGTATTTGATTCCTACTGCCCACCATTCCTTTTACTTTTCATGCTTAGAGATTCTTTCTTCATTGATACTGCTGCTAAGGAAAATAAAGCTTAGCTTTTGGTTGTTTAGATACTAGTGTGTAAAAGGACTAATATGTATCTGAACTTCAAAACCATTTCATATGAATTGGCTAAACCAAGACAATAATGTAATTAAGGTGGTAATGTTAATCTAAATTTTGAAAAGTAATTAAGGTATTTACCTAAGTTGTCAAATAAGCACGTACATGTTTTCATGCTTGGAACATTACGTTGTTTTGGGTAATTAACTAAGGATATGAGTCGGATGGCTTATTTTAATGATGACTTTTAGCGAAACCGAATTCAGGCGTCCCAATTTTTTGCAAAACACAGCGATACCAAATCAAAAATGCATCGGGATAAATCGGGATGGGAGGCGGGCGTTTTCAATTTTGCAAATCAAATCGGGACGGAGCGAGGCGGCGGCGGCCGAACTTACCAAATCATATCGGATTTGGGCAGGCGGCGGGCTACTCATATCAAAAATATGGTTCAAAGAAAGAGACAGTGTTGCATTGTATTTGTATTTGTTGCATAACTATGCCATTCTATTTGTAGTTTTAGATTGAATTGGTGAACCAACTTTGCGAAGCCGCCCGGGCGTAGCACAGGCACAAAATCTAGTTGATATTTATGCTGATTGCTGAACTTTACCATTAACAAAAAGAAAAATGAATTTCATTGAGCCCTATATACTTGAGATTTTTCCAAAGCCTATCAACTTAAGCAAGGTGGCCAGTGCAAGAATTGTTGAATGATGCATTTGTTTAACTAAAGCCGTTAATAAGTTATTGACTATTATAGTCGGGTTATAATCCATTCAAGTATTGACAGTGCCAAAGGCACGGGAGTAGACGAGTTGATGTCGTGGCCGTGCCATTATTGCATGCATCCATCACTTCCATGTTTGCGTTTTATTTTTTTTTATACCTGCAGCTGCTTCCTATGTAACTCTATACACAATGGATATATATTTGTAAGACGTCAGACAATAAAGCATCATATTTCACATCCATATGTGAACATCGCTATAATAACAGATCTGACAATTTAGAAATGCATGTTCATTATGCATTCATGTGCATGATAACAATGGTTCTAGAACCGTCTTTCTGAAAAATGGTTTTGAGGCTTAGAATACCATGAAAAAAAATCGCTAATATATAAAGAATACGAACCAACAGAGATTAATAATTAACAACATGAGGACCGAGCTACCTTTTGCTTTAAAGCTGCGCACCTATGCCATAAGCTCACACCCAAGCCTAAAATTTTGAAAAACTGGATTCCCAAGCCCATTCATTCTTCACATAAGCTTCTAACACTATTTATTACAGTTTCCTCCACCATTTCATTCAATGTTCCTTTGTCTAATTTTCAACCTTGCTATAATTTTAATTAGATTTATATCTGAACCGACTTTGTTTCTTAATATCGCAACTCTTGTAGAATACAAATTTCTTGTTACTTCACAAAAATATTTCAAGTAGATATGTATTTATAAGTCAAAAACATGCGATGACTATTTTCATGATCACATAGCATCCATTATTCACAAAATTTGTTTCGATGACTTGAATGAAAATTTTGCTCAAAAGCTAATCATGCCTCGTCAGTTTGTTATCTAGACCACACAACTATAGAATGGAATTGTGTGGTTTAATCGCAACAGTATGCTTTGAAATTTTCTCCAGTCACCTTAATTAACCTTATATAAAAGGAGACCAATGTTAGTTCTAAAGAGATTAATTATAGGAATGTGATTGAATTTTGTAAATCACTGAATGAAACAAAATAGAAAATTAAGAAAATGGAATTCCATAATTAAAGGTAAGTGACGCTAACTCTTGAAAGCCACGCGCTAGCTCTACCACTGAGCTAAGTCGCCTCGATTATACCTAAATTAAGAGAACAACGATTTATTTATTTTCTGATCGGAAAAGATAATTTTATTAAGAGAAGAAGAATGTATAAAGTACTGCCAAAGGTAGTATTAGAAAGAAAAAAACAAGACAAAAACAAGACTCCAATTATAAACTGTGCATGTAAAGCTTAAATGAATCTTATTGCCAAAAGCAGCAGCCCAACTGAGCACTAGAGATTTTTCCCCACTGCACGACTCTTCTTCAGTTTTGTATGAGTAGTTTTCTTCAAAAATGCGACAGTTTCTTTCCCTCATAAGAACCATACCAATGCTAGTGGAATGATATCCCAAACCACTTTACCATTGCAAGAAAGGTGATTGTTGGACCAAGTTCTGGGAAGATTAATCATTGAGTCGGGAAAAACCCAGGCCTATTTTCCCTTCTGAGTAATAGAAGACCAAACCTTCTAAGCAACTTTGCAATGGATTAAAATGTGAATTCGGGGCTGTCACCTCATAAACAGCAAGAGTTGTGGAAGTCAATCCCTTTGATTGCATCATATCTTGAGAGTTAAGTCTTCCATGGACAGCACACCATAATAAGAAGTTGACTTTAGGAGGCATATCAGATACCCAGACGAATTTATGAGGGAAGTTTTCATTTCCATCATCACTGACCATCTTAGCGTATAAGGATTTAACTAAGAAATTTCCTTCTTGGTTTAACGACCATCCTCCGAGTGTCGGGTAAATCATCAAGAGGGGTGGGGTAGAACCAAGGATATCTAAAAGACCAAAGAAAAAGAGTTTGCTACATTTCGGAGAGTGTTCTTTTAAAAATCAAACTTCTATAAAACATCTACCGGGTATGCTTCGGTATGCTTGCATACTTTAATCTGTCAAGCTTGTATAAGTTGTTGAAGGAGTCCATAAAGCACAACTATCCCCTCCATCAATCATGCCAAAAGCAGTTTTTACACAGAATGAAGAGGCAGAGAGAGTAATTTCTTGTGACAAGAGTGCTAGCTTCAACAATAGTCATCCGAAACATGAGACTCCATGAGCGAGATTGAACCATACATGGAGTCCAAGAACAACGAATAGAAGCATGCAAACAAATGACATATACCATTGAATTGCAAATGCACTTTCTCGGGAAAAAAACAATGACAAGAACTTTATCCATAGTTAGGAAAATTTGAAAGGGGGTTTCGAGCATACGGAGGACAATGGTAAACTTTGTACAAACGATATATTTGTATGTATGTAGCTATTGAGTCTACCAATGTAATTTGCAATGTTCATTGCTCTCTAGCAGTATCTCTAGGATAAGCTTTTTGTTTTGAAAAAGACTTCACATCTCTCTTTGTATGTGCTCCGAGAAATCACCATAGCCGATTTAGCAATTATTTCAGAGTCTTGTCGAGCATCTTGGATGAACTAAACTTTCAAACAAAAGAAAGTAACAACGGTGATGTAAGGCTTAGTCATGGGCTAGATATCATTCTCTAAGCTAGATTGGCCATCCAACGTCCACTGGGCAACCTCCTAAGTCTTATGGGCTAGATATCTTTGCTGTTACATTGGCCATCCACGTAAATCGTGAGCGTCTACCATACCATTTTCCATAAAGTTTTCAAACGAGAACCATTCGGCGTTTTCTTGTTTAACTTTTTGAGCGCTTAGAACCATTCGGTGTTTAAATCTCATCCGTTGATCTTTTGTGAGCGCTGAACCATTCAGCGTTTTGAGCGCTAGCACCATTCAGACGTTTCAATCTCGTGATAGTTGGATTCACAAATCAAATGCTAGAGATGGAAGCAGCTAGATTGAGTGTTAACTTTTTTTCCCACACTTTTTTCATGATTTGCAACACTTTTGGCCAATCTAGAAGTCCAATCTAGCCCATAGGACTTAGCCTAACCGATAGGACACTATTTCCTCCCGGTACCTCCAACCAAATAGCCTTTGAGAAAGGACAAGAGAGGAGTATATGCATTGTGCATTCATCATGTTGATTGCAAAGAGGGCATAATCGATTTATAAATCGCACACCCTTGAGAGCCGTTCTTCCCGGTGGCGTATGTCTAAATGGCATTTCCGAGAAGAAAAAAATGTTCAACTCACGCGGACAAGTTTTAATACTCCATGGATCCTCGATTTCGGTTGAAACTTGTAGATCCCCCAAACCTGTTTTTCATATAGTTCGTTATAAAAAGCGAGATTTGAGTGTAAAAATCCCATTTTTTGTGAGCTTCCAAATGAGTTTTTCTTCGAGGCATAGAGTATACTCATTCTTATATCGATGTTTATCTTTGAACTTTAAGGGTTTGCTATTTGATTCGAAGCTATCACTAATAAAAATTAAATTTCTTTGAATCTATCAACATAAGAAAATGCAAGTTAAGGTGCAAAGAGATAAAAGTGAATGACATGCATTTGTGAAGGCACAAGAGTACATGAGATTTGATGTCTCAAAGATTGTGGTTGGTGTGCCATTATTGCACGAGTTACAACCATCGCTAGGCATCGACCTCTACTTACACATAAGGTTAGGAAAGTAGAAATAAGCTAGGCATGTGACCATATTGTTGAACTCATTTCCCAACCATGCACTTGTTTGTATTTTACTTCTTCATATCTGCAGTGATGATGGAAGTTGTCAATTCCATCATCACTGACCATCTTAGCATATAAAGATTTAACTAAGAAATTTCCTTCTTGGTTTAACGACCATCCTCTGGTTTCAGGTAAATCATCAAGAGTAGTTGGGGTAGAACCAATGATATCTAAAAGAGCAGCAAAAGAGTTTGCTACATCATCTGAGAGTGTTCTTTTAAAACCAAACTTCTATGAAACATCCACTCTGGTATGCTCAGCTATGCTTGCATACTTTAATCTGTCAAGCTTGTATAAGTTGTTGAAGGAGTCCATAAAGCACAACTATCCCCTCCATCAATCATGCCAAAAACAGATTTTTGTACCTGAATGAAGGCTGAGAGAGTAATTTGTTGTGACAAGAGTGCTAGCTTCAACAATAGTCCTCCAGCATGAGACTCCATGAGCAGATTGAACCATACATGGAGTCCAAGAACAACGAATAGAAGCATGCAGAAAATGACATATACCATTGAATTGCAAATGCACTTTCTCAGGAAAAAAAAACAATGACATGAACTTTATCCATAGTTAGGAAAGGCTGAGCAGGGGGTTTCGAGCATACAGAGGACAATGGTAAACTTTGTACAACATAAATATTTGTCTGTATGTAGCTATTGAGTCTACCAATGTAATTTGCAATGTTCATTGCTCTCCTAGCAGTATCTCTAGGATCAGCTTTTTTGTTTTGAAAAAAGACTTCACATCTCTCTTTCTATGTGCTCCAGGAAATCACCATAGCCAGATTTAGCAATCATTTTGAGAGTCTTGCTGAGCATCTTGGATGAACGAGCTTTCAAACATAGCAGCAATGGTGATGTAACCACCCGATAGGACACTATTTCCTCTTGGTACCTCCAACCAAACAGCTCTTGAGAAAGGACAAGAGAGGAGTATATGCATTGTGCATTCATCATGTTGATTGCAAAGAGGGCATAACTGATTTATAAATCGCACACCCTTGAGAGCCGTTCTTTATTAGGCAGAATGTCTAAATGGCATTTCCAGAAGAAAAAAAATGTTCAACTCACGCGGACAAGTTTTAATACTCCATGGATCCTGGATTTCAGTTGAAACTTGTAGATCCCCCAAACTGTTTTCATATAGTTCGTTATAAGCAGATTTGAGTGTGAAAATCCCATTTTTGTGAGCTTCCAAATGAGTTTTTCTTCAGAGGCATAGAGTATACTCATTCTTATATCGATGTTTGTGCGGAACTTTAAGGGTTTGCTATTTGATTCGAAGCTATCCCACTAATAAAAATTAAATTTCTTTGAGTCTATCAACTTAAGAAAATACCGGCTGGGTGCAAAGAGATAAAAGTGAATGACATGCATTTGTAAAGGCACAAGAGTACATGAGATTTGATGTCTCCAGCATTGTGGCTGGTGTGCCATTTATTATTGCACGAGTTACAACTACTGCTAGGCATCTGACCTCTCTACTTCTACAGATCAAGGTTCCGGAAAGTAGAAATAAGCTAGGCATGTGACCATATTGTTGAACTCATTTCCCAACCATGCACTTGTTTGTATTTTACTTCTTCATATCTGCAGCTGTTTGGATTCTAAACCCCATAGATTTTCTTCAAATGGGAATCTTAGTTTTTGAATGTTTTGAGACCTCTGTATAATCTTCTTTGAATGTTAAATTTCTGTTGATGGATAAAGGACTAGGTTTTTCTTACTTCTAGTGAACAAAAACGGTTTCGAGTCTTTGCAGTTTACGCCGCCTTTCTCTTTGCTCACGTCTTTTGGTATGAGCTAGAATAGACATATTCTCACACGGGCAGCCTTCCTAAAGTTACATAAACAATGTTTCACGATGGCCATAATCTGTACATGAGCCTCGCTATCATGCACGCGGGTGCACAACAACACAATGAATATACCCCTTTTAAGGCGTCAGATTTAGCATCAATTAATGTGCATTTCTATAATAAACAGATCTTACGGTTTAAAAATGCATGCTCATTATACACTCATGCACATGATAGCACCTGTTTTTAATCCGGCCGTGCCAACGGTTTCGAGTCTTAGAAATACCGCGTAAGAAATTCAGCTATTTCTAAGGAATATACGCTGATTGAGCAACTTGGTTGCCAAGCTAGTTTCGGCCCTCGTGCACTTTTATGAACGGCCAGGCCGGTATCCCACTAGCATTAGGATTCCGGGATGAGATCCGGGATGAGATCAAACAGCATATATTAAGCAGGTGAAGCTATTATAAAATAAATCTTAAAGAAGGAAAAACGTAAACAAGTTGCAGAGAAATAAAGAATCAACAATGCAGAGATTTCTTGGGGTTAAGAATTACTTCTGTGGAGCAGAACATATGTCAATGGATGGAAGCAGCCATTCTGGATTAGTTGGTGGTGCTAGGAGGAGTTATCCTAGAGTCATAAAGAGATCAGTAATTTCACCTGATGATGGAAATTACAAAATCTGGCAGAACTTTCTCCTTCTGCTAGTTGTATACACGGCACTGGTGGCTCCTTTCCAATATGGTTTTCTTTTCACACCAGTCCGAGGACTGGAGATCGCAGATATTGTCATTGACGGAATCTTCTTGACAGATATTTTCATCACCTTCTTTGTTGGCTACCGCGACAAAAAATCTTACGTATTCGTTGACAACCATTGGGAAATTGCTTGGAAGTACGCAACATCTTGGTTAATATTCGATGTCATTGCTGCGATACCCGTTCAACTTTTTGCTCAGCAGTATGCGTTATTCAGCATTATGCTTCGTCTCTGGCGTCTTCGTAGAGTGTGTTCTTTGTTTTCTGCAATGGAGAAAAACATCAAGTTTAACTACTTTTGGGTGAGGTGTGTCAGGCTTTTCTGTCTGACTATATTCTACGTTCACTGTGCTGCATGTGTTTATTATACTATCGCTGCACGTAGCAGCCATCCAGAACGAACGTGGCTTGGTGACTTGCTTGATGAGAGTCTAGGAGTTCGATATGTTACATCGATTTATTGGTCTGTTACAACTTTCACATCTGTTGGTTATGGTGATTTGCATCCGGTAACTACCATGGAGATGCTAGTGGCCGTACTATACATGCTTTGCAACCTCGGATACCAAGCCTACTTGATAGGAAATATGACTTATATGGTCGTCCATATGACAGCACGTACTAGTAAATTTAGAGATACAATTGAAGCTGCTTCCAGTTTTGCAAATAGAAACCATCTCCCGGAAAGCTTACAAGATCAAATGCTTTCCAGTTTGTGTTTGAAGTACAAAACTGACTCAGAAGGGTTGCAGCAGCAAGAAACTCTGGAAGCCCTTCCTAAAACCATCCGCTCAAGCATATTACATTTTCGCTTCGATAATCTCGTTGATAAGGTGTATTTGTTCCAAGGGGTATCAAAAGACTTCCTTTTCCAGCTTGTCTCAGAGATGAAACACGAGTTTTTCCCACCGAAAGAAGATGTTATATTACAGAATGAAACACCCACGGACTTCTATATACTGGTTTCAGGCACAGTAGAGCTAACGGTATGCAACAATGGAACAGAACAGGTTATAGGAGAGTTGAGGAGTGGAGACATTTTTGGTGAGATTGGTGTACTTTGCTACAGGCCACAGCTCTTCCAAGTGCGCACTAGAAAATTGTGTCAGCTTCTGCGGCTAAACCGTACTGCATTCATGAACATTGCCCAGGCGAATGTTGGTGATGGGACTACAATTATGAACAATCTCCTTCAGCACTTAAAAGAGAATGATGACCCGGTTATGCAAAAAGTTCTGATTGAGACAGAGAAGATGCTAGCTCATGGTAAACTGGACCTTCCGCTATCTCTATGTTTTGCAGCTCGTAGAGGCGATGATCTTCTGTTGCATCAATTACTAAAAAAGGTGAAGACCCAAACGAAACTGACAACAGTGGCTGCACAGCTCTGCATTTAGCTGCAGCTAAAGGAAGTAAGAATTGTGTTGTTCTTTTACTAGATTATCAAGTAGATCCAAATAGCAGAGATTCAGAAGGAAATGTTCCTCTTTGGGAAGCAATAGTGGGGAAACATGATTCAGTGGTTAAGATGTTGAAAGACAATGGTGGGAACCTATCATCAGGAGATGTTGGCAGATTTGCATGCACTGCTGTAGAACAAAATAGTCAAGATTTGCTTCAGAAAATAATAGAAAACAGTGGAGATGTGAAAGTGCCGAAGAGCGACGGGACAACAGCACTTCATGTAGCTGTTTGCGATGGGAATATTGATTTAGTCAGGTTTCTTCTGGAACAAGGATGTGATATTGATAAAGCTGATGTCCATGGATGGACACCAAGAAAATTAGCTGATCAACAAGCTCATGAAGAGATAAAGTTGCTCTTTCGATCCAAGCAAGAACCAAAACAGCAGCCAGCAGTTTCAGTTGATCCAAAAACGCTATCATCGTATAAGAGTGAACCTACAATTACACATCCAGCACCAAATGATGCAGACATGGAGGTTTTGTGGAGAGGTAACCGCCAACACAGAAGAACTAGCCATTTTCACAAGTCAATATTTGGGATCATGTCTACTGCCCATGCAGCTGGTGAGAGAAGCAAAAGCGATGATTATTCACAAAAAGATCTTGGAATGCCTGCCCAAAATTCAGCCGAGCAGTATCCTGCTAGAGTAACTATTACTTGCCCGGAGTTGAGCCAAACCAGAGCAAAACTTGTTTTCCTGCCTAAGTCCCTGGAAGAAGTAATTGGAATTGGTACTACAAAATTTGGATTTTCAGCTAGTAAAGTTTTAACCAAAGATGAAGCTGAAATTGATGATATAAGACTGATCAGAGATGGCGATCATCTTCTCCTTGTTAGCCATACTTGGCCTGCTGGATCAGATGCATAAAGTTTTGGAGACTTGATGTAATTATCTTGGTTTGGTCTTTGAGTTGAGTTAATCTTTGTTGTACATTTAACTTAACTGCATGTAGCCAACTTGTATTTAGTTTTAATATAACAAATACTCCCTCCGTTCTCCTCCGTTCTTTTTAATTTTTTTAGCAATACAATCGCGATATTCACTAGTGAAATCTTTTCACTCTACTTAGCACAATTTTACCAAAGTTAAAAAAACACAGAATTTTTTCATTTATTTAACAAATTAGCAAACACAGTATTTTATTTTAACAATACTCACTATTCACTAGTATCTTTTCCTCTACTTGGCACAATTTATAAACACAGAATTTCATTACTAAAACAAATTAGCAAATACAGTTTATAAGCAAACAGACCTCTGACCAAATTTGTAAAATAAACAATCTCTGATCATAAAACCTAATAAAACACTCAAAAGTTACAGCTTTTATTGGATATAAGAGTACGATTAGTTTTTAAGAGCATTGTGGAAGTAGAGAGAAAGAAGGATATAAGTATATAACCTATGTAGTGAGAATTGGAGGAAGGTAATCGGACTTGGCACCAAGAACACGTGCTTTAGTGTCGGGGAAGAACTCATGACCTGGCAACTCGGTCACATCTCCATTTTCAGTGATTCCAATTGGGTACCTAAGGAGGTGTCCAGGTAGATCACGTTCAAGAGAATCGCTCGAGTAGAGATCCCAGTATTTATCAGCGATCCTGTTCACCTTTTGCACACATTCCTCGCTGTTGGGATGGAGGAAAACTTCATCAAGCATGCCAAGATGTTCATACCATAATGCCATACGGAATCCGTGGATTTGACCCGTTGCTGGTTCTCTGTGAGCTAGGTGACGAGGTTGGTAACCTCCCATGGCAATTTCAGAGTCCCTTGCACCATTCATTGATCTCTCATTGATGTTGGCTGATCCAATGATTATGTATTCATCGTCAACTGTAAAAGCAGGCAAAATAAATTCAAAATGAGTATTTAGTTTCCGGCATGATTGAACTACAAAAGCATAAGTTCTATTTTGTCGACTAACATGTAACAAAGGGGTTGGGACACCTCATCAATGGCAATGACACCTAGTTTGCAGGGTTTTCTAAACGTATTAGGACTTGGGAAGAAAATTGGAGTCATGACTTCTGATTTTACCAAACTATGTACGTCTAGAGTTACCAGATCAAGTTTTAAATTAACATTTAAACCACTAATCTATATTCTCAATCTAAAAGAAAGATTTCAGAAGATGCTAATTCAAGCTAATAAACAAAATCGCTAAAGCCGTCATACGTACCTATCATCATCTTGGTGTGAACGTAGATCATGAATCGTCGTGCCTCCTGAGCTCTACTATAATCTGTATCAGGTTCTGGAGTTTCTGATGGTACATACTCTCCTTCTTTCTTCACCTCTCGATTACCGAGACAGAAGAATGTCAAGTAGTCCCTAGGGTCGGCTACAAGCCCTTTAGCTTTAAGAGCTAGAGTGATGTCAGCGTACATCATGTCCCAAGTCCTCCTCTGCCAATCTAATATCGCCTGAACTGATGCACTCTCTGGGATACCCTCTGGCCACATCGAACAACGACGTAGACAGTAAACCTCTCACCAGCTTCAATCTTGCTAACAATTTTTAGTGAGAGTTCCTTGGGAATAAGATGCAGAGCGTTTATTTCCTCAGGCTTAATGCCATCTGCTTTCCAACCGTATGAACTTCCGAGGAAATACTGATTTTCAATGTAAATGAAGTCCTTTGCTCTTCGAATGGCATTAATATAAGCATCCTGAATGCTGCGGTCGATGATGTTGTCTTTTCCACTAACAAGCCCAGCTTTCGCTGCATCCTCAGGTGAATCAGGGAATCCAAAAGCAGCCCCACCGTCAATGGATCTGAACAACTGAACGTTCCATGATTCTGGGTCTTCAGAGAACGTAACGGGAGAGGGAGGAATAATAATCTCAGAAAGCTCTCTCAAGTTGACCAAAATGTCTTTCCCACCCTGTTTCCTCCACCTTTGTTCAAAATTGAAAAGGACATCCCAAGCAATGGGTCCTTCTAGACGGGAGTGAATATCATGCCAAGGCTCCCTGGGCCCACCTTTAGTAATTGCACCACCGGTGAAGTTAGGTTGATGGAAATCATCATGGTGAGCAGTGTCCAAGGTTCTAAAAAGAGAATGGAACTGAGTATCATATCTTCCATCGCAGAGATCAATTCCCCCAACAAAACTCACTATTCTCCTCTGTTCTGATCCTCCACTGGGCATTGCACTATCCGTGACCACGATCTTCTGGTGATGAGTGAACATAGTTGAGATCTGTAAATCCTGAATGAAGCTGCCTCCATCATCAGGGTTACGGGGACACAAGACACAGTTCACCTGTGTACCTTGAAAGTAATTAAAAGTGTCTTCGTCATGAGTAGCCATCAATCCATCTTTTTTCAATAAACCCACAGAGGTTCTGTCATCCCATACAAGCATAAGGACCCTAACACCTTCATCAGCCTTTTTCTTAAGCAACTCTCCAAGAGTAATGTCACCACCAGGTTTTTGCCTTCTAGAGTCCCTTATCAAAACGACTTCAGTGTACACAGACCACCCAGTAATGTAAATCATGTGTTTTGCGTTACTGATTGCATCAAATATATCCTCCCAGCATCTGGCAGGCTCGTAAATCTTGCCTCCAGCAAGAGGGATTTTGGGAATAAAATTATCTGGGACGTGAGCATCTTGATATAGAGAAACTTTGCATCCTGTTCTCTGGGTGAAGAATGTGTAAGGAACTCCGGGAAATTTGGCGCTTCTAATTCCCCGAGCCCAATTCTTGTCTTGACCAACATCAAAATATTGCAGCTTCACGTGGATCTTACAACCACCTTGCACAGGATTACGCTCCTCATCTACCACCTCGACCCATTCATCCACTTCTTCCCCACTTAGAACTTGGTTAATAGGAACATAAGCTCTTCCGATCAGAGTTGCTCCAATGGGATTATCGTCTTTGACCGTGAAGATGACATTAGCAGCCATATGGGCACAGTAGATGTGAAAAGACTCGTACCACTTAGGGTTGACAGGTTCATCTTTTATGATTCTGGTCCTTCCAACTCTAGCCTTATCGAGATCAACGGAGGCATAAAGCATACTAGCTCCTTTGCCAAATCCAACTGTCTCCTCGATGTTCTCCACAAGCTACAAGAAGAAATTTCAGACTTAACATAAACGAAAACATGGGAAATTATTATATACTCGTAATATATAGCTACAGTGTCTTGGGAAGTAGCATACAGTGTCTCAAAGTTTCAGAAAGAGAATGAAGCAACAGCACTGGTTACCACAAGATATAAGTGTAGGGAGGTTCACATAAATTTCAATAAGACCACGTTAAGAGAAACAAAACTAGTACTTCAATAGCTCACTAATGTTGCATGGAAAGGAAAATATTGGCCAGAGACCACCTTATAACAACCTTAAAACATTTAGTATAAACATTAACTAAGTACAGAAAGTAACTTGAACCATGGTGAGCATGAAAACTACATATAATTATATTTTGCCTAGTGAGTTCAGCATAAGACTGCTTCAACAGATGTAAAACCTTTATATGTAGCGAGTAACAGCGTCTGAAAAAGTGAACGTACACAAAAGAATTGTACATTTGTAAATGTAACAACATCAAACCAAAAACAAAAAAGTGAAAACTAGTCATTATGTTTTGTACTAATCTTCACACTTCCTTCTAACAAACGCTTTAGACATACTACTAAACGAAAGATTAGTTTCACTGAACTCATCAGTATCAGGTTGCTGATTTAAATACACAAATCGAGTTAAAATTCTATGACTCAATAAATCAGTAAAAATTACTCCCGAACTTTTTTTACAATCTCTTTCTAAACCTTGTCAATTTAGTCTCCTGATCTTACAAGGTCGATCCATCCAATGATAAACCCTCAAGAACTATAAAAAAGAATGTGCCGAATTACCTTTGCTTCGACTGACATTCACTCATTTACTTTTTCATCAATGATTAAACACAATAGCAAGGGTAAAAATCAAGCAATTATCACTAAAAAATAGTCAAACCTACAACCAATAAATCAGATCCATTACTATATAATTAGACCTATAAAAATCACAGATCACGCCTAAATTTCACCAGAAAAACAAAACTTAAGAACTGGAAATCGAATTCTCACTACAAGCTTTGAAAATTTCATTCATATAGATAAGATCCAAACACACATTAAAAAATCCAACACAAAAATGCTTATAAATCTTCACATCATAATCAAATCAGCAATTTACCTTCCTAAAGAACTTAGGAGCACCACCAGTTTTCCTATCAGGATGAGAAATTGAATTCGCTTCAAAGATCGTAACATGTAGAGTTCCATGGAGTAAAATCTGCGCCATTTTCTAACCTACAAAATCCAAAAAAAAATCGAAGTCAAACTCTAATCATACAACAATCATCTCAGACCATTAAATTACCCAAAAAATAGAAAAATTAAAATCAACAGATTTTCCTGTCATTCCTAAATTTACTAAAAATAACTCCATAAATTCAGCACAAACAAAAATCTAGTGAAATTTCAGAAGCTAGATGTAGAGAGCTTGAACTTACAGAAGAAGAGGAAGAAGATCTGGAGATTTACAGAGAAATGAGGTTGAAGTCTGATCCTGATCGGAATCGGGATCTTTATATGGATGAGATGTGCTGAGAAATGGGAAGGACTCTGTAAAGACGCGCCAATGAGAGAAAAAAAAAAAGTAATAATTAGTATTAAGAGAAAGAGCTTTAAAAGCCGCCCCTGTAAAATAGAACGCGGAGAAATGAACGTGGGGGTTTATGGGTAGACGGATAGACTTTTTTAATGGCTTTGGAACCGGAATGGGTTTGGAACCAAGATCTAAAATTTATTGATAACTGTGACTCACAGAAATTTATCCAAAAAGTACATAAAAAAAATTCTTTGTATTTTAAAATAAAATATATAAAAGATAGTAGAAATATCTATATTGTATCCATAGGGATATTTGGCAAGAGAAAGATTCTGATTCTAACATCCGTTGGAGATGGACGTTATTAGATGATGAATCCAATAGCTCTTTGGACATCTATCTTAGAGACGAAAGAGGAGAAGAAAAAGAAAATCAAAAAGAAAATAACAAAGAAATAAGTATAGAAAAAGATCAAGAAATGTGGTAAGGAAAGAGGAGACCAAGGACATTGGTACTCCACTCCACTACTCCTTGCTATTTTTCGACCCAACGTGTGTAGGTCACTTGGTAGCTGAAATATTTATAGTGTTTTCGTACATAGTTTTGCAAAGGTCGATATCAAGAAGTCCTTCTCTGTAAGAAGGATGAAAACATGACTAAGCACACTGACGGAGGACGTGTTACTCGACGGATTGGGAGTGCGAATTCGTGCACACTCCCTAACGAGTGTATATTTCACATTTTAATTTCTACCCTTGATTTAATTTAGGGAGTTATGTAACGAGGGTCGTGATTCTAAACATGGAGGATAACGAGGCCATCAGTTAAATAATCAACCAATCAGGAGAATATGTGAAATATACACTCGTTAGTGGAGTGTGAACAGATTTGGACTCACAGATTGGTCGCTCAAAAAGCACGGTCGGTGTGAGTACAGAAGGTAACGTTAACAAATTGTTATCCTTACTGCCAGATACGTATGAGGTGGCACAGAAGGCTGTGGTGGATACTGAAAATTTTGAAAATTTTACTAAGGATAAAAATAGAACCATTTTTTGGGATCATGGTTCTATTTTTAGTAAGACATTTAGAAGTAAATCTAAGTCACCCTTTATCTTGATATTTCTATTAATACCTAAATTACCCTCATGATTAATTTGGGTAATGATTAGTTAGTATTAATAATAGTTAGTGTAATGATTAGTGAAATGATTAAGTTAAAGATAATTAGTGAGATTAAAAAATCGATGGGTTTTTTTTTTAAAAAGAAGTAGAATTATTGAGAGAGTAAAGTTAGAGAAGATGAAGAAGTAAAACATGGATTTTACCAACCACAATAGGAGGAAGAGTATTTGGGTACCTGGTGTATGCTTCAAACTTAGATAATGTTTGTTGAATTGATCCAAAATTTCAAAAAAAATGTAAATTTTTAAGTAGATTTGGGCTTGTTCTGTTACCTTGTGTGAAGAACAGTAACCGAACACATCCGAAAGTGTAGTTCGGTTACTTTTTCCAAACACACAGGTTACCGAACTCGCTCTTAATGGAGGTTTTTAGTCGTTCGGTTAACACGCAGGTTACCGAACTTTGTTTATAGGATTTACAGAGTAATGTTCGGTTTGTCTGCAATGTTGCCGAACTTTAGGGTCTAGAAGTTCGGTTGGTTCGCAACCTATATGTAACCGAACTTCGCGTTGATTAAGATTTTACCAAGTGTACAAAGTTCGGTTGTTTCGCAAACTTCATACCAACCAATATCTAACCGAACTACACACAATTAGTTAAGAGTTAGGTTTGTCAAGGTTTTTTATAACAAACCAGAACATAGTGGGACAAGTTCGGTTAAATTGAAACTCAACATAGTGGGCAAAATAGCACAGTTCGGTTACATTGGAATTATTTTTTTTATTTTTTATTTTTTGTAATATTGGTAAAGTTCGGTTAGAAAATAGTTTCAGCCTTCTTTGCGAACCAACCGAACATAGTGGGCAAAGTTCGGTTAAATCAAAAATCAACATAGTGGGAAAAATAGCACAGTTCGGTTACATTTGATTATTTTTTATTTTTTTTTTTGTAATATCGGTAAAGTTCGGTTAGAAAATAGTTTTAGCCTTCTTTTATAACCAACCGAACTCGAGTTCGGTTAAGAAAAATTAATTCATGATAACCGAAGTGTTCTTCGTGTTCTTGGTTTTGTAATGTTCGGTTAGCAAACTAGTTTTTTTTAAACTATTCCTAACCGAACATGCCACCGTAGCTTCCATTTAAACCATATTTTGATGACTACTGCTCAAAATTTCAATCAAAAACGAATTAGAAATAATGGGTTTGTGGGAAAATACTTATGGATAGGTTTGTTTATAAAAGATTGATTAATCGACGATGAAAATTCAATGAATCGACCAGGCTAAAAATTTGATGATTTTGATTAGATTTGTATATGATCGGGGTTAGATGATCATAAATTGATGAAGAAATGGAAGAAGAAAAATTGTAGAATAGAGGAAGAAGAAGTTGTAGATTAGTTATAATTTTAATTAGGTAAAAGGGTAAATATGTTAATAATTTAAATTAAGTTATATAGGTGGTGGTGGTTGGTGGTAGTGGTAGTCGGAGGTGGTAGTGGTGGCCGGCGGTGGTGGGAGGAGGTGGTGGTTATATATATATAGGTGGTTATTAGGTTAGTTTTAAATTAAATTAGGTTAAGGGTAGTTTAGTCATTTCCACACTTTAGGACACCCCTTATAACTATAGGGAAGGTGGCCTAATAAGACCATGGTCCCCCCAAAAAATGGTTCTAAAAATAACCCTATCATTTCTGTTTCAACCCAAACTCCTACAAATCATTCAAGAGCCCAACCCGGTAATGAATTACCCAATCCAGTAACCAAAACCGTTAACCGTATCCACCAGATTTATCAAACCACTTCTTCCACCCAAATTAAAAGTATAATCCCTAATTATGAAATACATAAGAGGTTGGGAAAAACTACTCTAAGCGATGAAGAAATTCTATAATCAGCTTCTTTCTCGTCTATTGATTCTACTAAGAAGAAATCTAAGAGTTGGAAGAGAATCGCGAGGGCTAAAACGAAGAGTGGTGGTAATCAAAAAAACGAAGAATTATCTATTGGTTCTAAAAGATCTGCTTGTCTCATGGAGATTGATGTCCATCCCAAGAGAACTATGTCTATTCAACAACCCACAAAGGGTGTGGTGGCTGCCCAGAACCAACCACAGGTACAATGTTAATCTTCTCTTGGAACTGTCGAGGACTGGGAAACGTCTCGACAGTCCGCAATCTATAATCGTTTCTCAGGGCTTGCAACCCTCAAATTGCCTTTCTATCAGAAACTTTACTTAATGAGGTAAACTCTACTAGACTATTCTCTTCGTTGGATTTTGATAACTAAAATTTTGTTCCTGCTACGGATAGAAGTGGAGGGCTTGTTATTTTATGGAATGATTCTATCAATTTGGAGATCATTAGTTCAAACAAAAATGTCATCCATTGTCGAATTCATAATATCTTAGGGAATGATTGGGATCTTCTATGTGTTTATGGCCTCCCCAATCATCAAAACATGTATGAGTTCTGGAGAAATTTCTCACAATTTACTTCTCAAATTCAAAATCCTTGGTGCACTTTCGGTGATCTTAATGTTATATGCTCTTTATCTGAAAAGCATGGTGGGAGTCAAAGCTTCAATTCTGCTAATAATGGTTTTAAAGATTTCATTCGAGAGAGAAGCTTGATTGATATGGGTTATATTGGTCTTGCCTTTACTTGGACTAATGGTGCTACTACTGAAGATCCTATTTATGAGAAACTGGATAGGGCTTTGTTTACTCCAGACTGGCTCCTTATGTTCAAGAATAATGGGGTTCTACATATTCCTAGGATAAGCAGTGACCATGCTCCAATTCTCATAAATACTTGGAGAACTAATCGCAGGAAAAGAAAGCATTCTAACAAGGTTGAATACTACTGGATGGACCATCCTGAGTTTAAAGATGTGGTGCTTAATGCTTGGTCTTCTTAACAAATGGACACCATCAGTAAATTGGATGATGTTAATAAAGCACTTAATAAGTGGAGAAGAACATCTTTTGGAAATATTTTTCAAGCTGTGGAGACTGCAAAGACTGATCTCCTTGAATTACAAAAAATTGCTCACCTAAGAGATATCAGAGTTGATGAAAAACTCCTTAGTGAAAAAATTGATCATCCAAATAATCTCCAGTACAAGTACTATGAACAAAGGAGCAAGGTTCAATGGATCCCCAATGTTGACAAGAATACACATATTTTTCATCTTGCGGCTACTCAAAGAAGGAGGAAGAACCAAATTTCTGTTCTTAAACTGGAAGATGTAAGTTGGGTTACGAATGCAGATGGTGTGGTGGCTTACTTGATTGATCACTTATCCAATTTATTCAAAAGGGACCTTAATGATGAGAATTTTTTCATCCAATTCCAAGCCCCTGTAAAGTTAAATGCGGCCAATAATGACCTCATAGATCAAGTACCCTCAACGGACGATATATGGAAGGTCATTAAGAGTATGAAGAACCTCAAAGCACCAGGCCCTGACGGGATGCCGGCAATTTTCTTCAAACGCTGCTATGAGCACATTGATGAAGAAGTTTCCCAAACAATTAAGCATTGTTTTGCTTCTGGATCTCTTCCTCCTGGGATGAACCACACCAACATCAGCTTGATTCCTAAGGTAAAACACCCTACCTTACCTTCTGAGTTTAGGCCAATAGCTCTTACTAATGTCATGTATAAAGTAATTAACAAGATCATAGCTCAACGCCTAAAGGTACATCTAGACAACTTAGTAGATCATGCCCAGTATGCCTTCATACCAGGTAGAATGATTATCGATAACATTGTCGCAGCTAAAGAGATAATTCACGCCATGTATACTTCGTCTTTTGTATTAGGCTCTTTCGCACTTAAATTAGATATAAGTAAAGCCTACGACAAAGTGAGATGGAGGTTCTTAAGTCACTGTCTTAGATCGTATGGTATTACAGGGTGATAGGTGTAGAATACACCGTATTTAATATCTAGTATTTATGCTTTCTTTGCGAGTTTTCTTGTAAATTATGTATCTTATGTGTGCTTTTGAGTTTATTAGGTGCAATGGAGTCATTTGGGCCAAAGACCCATTGGAACACGTTCAAATACAAGATTTCTACTTTTCATTGTGTAGAGGACGAGAAGATGAAGACAATGGCGAAAGAACGGAGTCATTCGGAGTTTGTATGAAGAAGTTATGAGCAAAACAAGAACTTGGAAGACTAAGGGCTAAATGGTCATTTCATAGAGAAGTGCTATTGTCACCCCCGCTGTACGTTAAGGGGTAGTCATTCTGTTAAGGGACAACTCTATCTGGAGGAGCATTAAACACATGATAGCTGAGGCTAAGGGGATGTCAGCTTGGGTGACCCTTATCTGAGACTATGGGTTATCTCAATCCATCTTATTACGTATGCCTTAAAAATCTAGCGGCTCACTCATTCCTCTCGTTTTCACCTGAAATGAAGAAGAAGAAAAGAGATTAAAACAGCAGCTGCACTGTTGTCTCAGAGAGATTGAGAGGATTAAGATTCGAGAGAAGGAATTGGAGGTTGCTGTTGTACAATCAAGAGAGTCATTTGCTGGTGAAAGCTTACACAGGTAACGATTTAAGGTTTCAGTCTAGTTTAGGATGACGTTTCTGTGATTGTTGAGAAGAAATCAAGAGCACAGAGGATGAAATTCAGAGGTGGATCTGAGATGAGGTGATGATGTTATTGCAATAGAATCTGATAAGGGTTTATTGTGAAATTATAATGATGAGAAAAGGGGATCTGATGTTGTAAATTATTGGGTTTCAGTGGATGAATTAGGGTTGACGTTCTCGAAGATGGGTAATGGAGATGGGTAGTGTCTCAATGATGTTGAATCCAAAACGAAGATGTGAACGTGAAGAAGTTAGGGTTATTTGACCGCCATAGATGAAGAACAAGGAATCAGAGATGTTATTGGTATGTTGCTCGATTCTCTGTGATGTAGAGCTGGGTTTGAATCTAGAATGGGTAAATCAGTGCTGGTGGTATTAAGGCCTGGGAGTGAACTGAGAAGGAGATTGTGTTGATTACAGGGAAGGAGCATGTGGTCGTGTGTCGATCGAAATTACAGCAATGTAAATGGTGAACGGTTTGCGTGTTATGGAGCTGTCTATGTGAAGTCCTAGATGAATGCTTAGGTTATGCAGGTAATTTCAGGGAGGATAGTGTTTTACTGAATTGGAGTTGGTGCTAGGATGGCCTGAACTGCATCATTGCAGGGTAATTCTGGTGGAGTTATTGCAGGTGGAGTGTGACTTTGGCATGGTTCAAATGGCTAAGCAATTCTGGCAGTGGTGTGTATGTGGTAGTGAAACTGGAGGCTTGAGCTTGGTATTGCAGTGATGAAACTGCAGGTGCTTGCTGTGCTGTAATGGAAACTGGTGGTGTGCCAGTATGCAGGGAGAGAAGAAAATAGTGCAGATGAACTCATGTAGATGAATGTAGGGTTCTGTGTGAAGTGATGGATGTATGGCTTGAGCTATGGGAGCTGACTTGGTGGTGCTGGTGAGGTTGAGATGAATGGAAGTGTTGGTGACTTGGTGGTGCTGGTGGCTTGAGCAATCGAATGAATGCTCATCAGTGTATGTGTGAGCTGATATGGCCTGGTAATGAATGGAAGTGGATTATGTGCTGGTGCTGTTTCACAGAAGCTATGGTGCTGTGTTGTTAATTAGCTGGACTGGGAATGGTCTGAGCATAAGGGTGCAGGCAGAGAATGACAAGGATATGGGCTGCGAAGCTATATTGCAGCTGCTTGACTATGGAGTTGAATGCATTGCAGGTCATGGTGTTGCAGCTGTTACAAATGAAGAAGCAGTTGTGTGCATGAGTATGGCCTGGTGGAGTTTGCAAGAGCATTTGCAAAGAGAAGACAGGTGATGCTGCTGTGTGCAGCTACAGATGCTGCAGGAAATGAGGAATGAAGATTAGATGTATGGCTGAGAAATTACAGGAATGTGGCTACAGAGTATGGCTTAAGTCGAGATGGCGGTTGTGTAGAGCTGAAGGCAATGAGGAATTGGCTGGTTTGAGAATGGTGGAAAGTGAGCTGATGCAGTGACAGGTGCATAGAGCTGTGCTATTGGTTATGGCGAAGAGAAGGGAAATGGAGTTGAATGTGTATGCTCGTTTATGAATATACAGGATCCGCATTACATGTGGTGGTTCGTGCAATGGAATTGAATTGCGGTGCGTAACAAAGGATCAAGTGAGGATATGCGGTGGAAACCCGTTTAGCATTTGCAGGTGGGAGGTGGAATAGCCCTCATGGGCTGTGAATAAGTGTTGCGGGGAGCTGAAATGGTGTTGGAAGACTTGCGAGTGATGGCCATCTTGGCCGTGGACTCGAGCTACTGAGAAACACGAAAGTGCATGCCTTCGGGCCGGGATTGAAGTGGTAAAGCACCATCTTAGTGCAATGAGACTATGGCATGCATCACTCGACAACTAAGCCCGGTCCAAAGCTAGTTAGACTTTCACTCACCCTATTACTCGATGTGGATCACCGACTCACCCCGACTCGTAACCCGACGCGATTTGACTCGGTTGACCCGAGTTGACCCGATCCGACCCGTGGACCCAGTGATCGGGCGGACTTCACGGCCACCCGAGATGCTTTTCCCAAGTGACTTTTCCGGCGGATTCCGCCATAATCCCGCTTTTCCGGCGAGCGTTTTTGGGACATATTTTTTCGCACGGGTTTCTCTCCATGGTGGGCCGGGTGAATTTCCAACTAATGGACTTTGAAGACAAAACCTTGTTTTGGAAGGAGAAAAAGACTACAAAAGGGAAGACTTATACAATTTTTTAGGGACCACGTTTTATTCTATTCTTTTTCCTCTACTTTTATTCTAGGGTTTAGAAATATGAAACTTCTCTTTCTTCTTGTGATGAACTCCATGAATATGAACTAGGTTTTTATTATTGGTTGAAGATGTAGTTGGATTTTGCAACCAAGTTATGATTTTTATGAATTAGGTTTCTCTCAATATTATCGTTTGATTTCTACGGGTTACAATAATTGCATGATTGATGGATTGCAATATGATTGAATGTTTGTTTAGTCGAGTCTAGAATTGATTGAACTCACATCCATATCTATAGCTATTTTAGGGTTTTCATCGAGCGATAACCTTGAATACGAGTAGCATGATATGATGCTAGGTTGTAGTGATACATCCTTGTATTCATATGTAGAAATTGACCTTTGTTCAAATTGTTTGCGCAATGTATTTCAATTGCATTGATTAGCCTATTTCTGAAACTTAATGCTCCTAGGAATTGAACTTGATTAGCGCAAGGCGTTAGGTTATTCTTTAGGTAGAATTCACATACGCAGCTCTAATGTGTGTGTCGATAACTTTGGAAATTTACGGAGTATTCTTGCAATAAGGTATTCTATGGCTTTTGATGATAGCGAGATTAAATACGAATTCTATTCATATATTCATAAACTTGTTTACAATTGAAGATGAAACCTTTATCCAATATTTCACATTCTTGATTTGCGTACTTTATTTGCTTTTTGTTTATTTTTATTTACACAATACAGAAAATCCTCTGTTTTATATAGGAAACCATAACAATTTGACAACCTAGACCTCTCTGTGGGATCGATCCTTTCTTGCCCTTGCTATATTTATATTTTGAGTATTAAGAAAGTGTAATTTATTTTTGACGCTTACGACAGCGGTCACAGGGAATTCTCATAATCTCATTATGAATTTTGTCTCTACTGCTTTATTCTCAATTGTTATTAATGGCCAAGCAGAGGGTTTCTTCACCTGCGAAAGAGGGTTACCTCAGGGATGTCCCCTTTCCCCATATCTATTTATCTTGTCTACCCAGGGTTTGTCTTGGTTAATGAGAATTATGGAGAACAATTCCTTGTATAATGGTTACAAAATTTGTCGAAATGCTCCATCTGTTTCCCATCTTATGTTTGCTGATGATCTTATTGTAACACCCCGTTTTTCGGGCCCGGATCCTGCCCGAAAATCCGAAGTGCTACTTGGATACCATAGCCGAAGCCCGGCTACTAAGCCCAAGCTCTTTAAGTAATTCATTTGGGCTAATTTAATTTATGCTCAAATTAATATTTTTATCGCAGCTTTAATACTTAGAAAAATTATTTAGGAAAAATCTAACCGTTGATTTAGCCTAATTTTAAATCCATTAGGAAACAAAACACATTTTGGTTCACAAATAAAAATATCAATACCGTTCATGTTTTATGATTTAATTAATAATAACTATTACAACACCAAATTGTACAATCGAAAAACAGACCTAGGTAGATTCCTAGAATTTTAAAGGATTCATACGAGTTCCAAAATTTATGATAATTATACGGATACAATACTGATTGAAACTATTATTATATATCAATTTTTCATAATTTTTAGATTAAGTTTAATTGCCTAAGACCACGGTCAAACATATAGTTGACTAGCACCGCATAAATTCAAAACTGTGACACTCTGTTTTAGAAAAATTATATTAAATCGCGCACAACTCAAAATTGGATGAGTCCTATAATTTTAGAAATATAAAACATAGATGATGATTTCCTATGTGGACACTAAGATCTAAAAACCAATATATCATAGCTCTTAATTAGGATTTTTATAAGACATTTAAAACAGTAAAATATTTTCTGGATTTAACACTCGTATAAAGGATTATTTTAAAAATAGTTATACAACTCAGAAAATTCTATAAATTTTATCAAATGTCCCTTAAGATGTTTTACACTTATTACAAAAATAATCATATCTAAACATATTGATAATTTAAAAAGAAGATCAGTCCTAAACATCATACAATATTTTTATTAAAGCATTCAAACTAAGATTAATTACATCTTAAAATAGAATTTTAGGCATAAATGATAACTTTAGACATCTCTAATCATTCTCTAGGCTCCAAGTTGATCAACTCCCTTGTCACGCATCAAATCTGGAATTTTTGTCATAATACGACGTGAGTTGTGACACCCAGTAGGCAAAGAAGCAACAAAATATTTTATGCAATATTTTTCAATTCATTTTAAAAAAACATTTAACATGATTAACAACACCGCAAACACATGGAAACACCTCATCCATAAACAACAATAAATTCAATCAATCCGCTCGCCCCAGGGAGCCCCACGTGGGTTTAGGGAAACAAAACCGTTCCCAAGGATATCTCGTATCCCATCAAAGTTGTTTTTAAGAATCACAATCTATGGACCGCAGCCCAACATTCATAATCATACTCACAACATCGATTATCATTCGTATATTAATGAAAACTTAGAAAATAAATTTAATTAAAAGAAACTTGAATAAAAAAAAAGTTTTTGATTGTGTTGCGCCTACCTCAAACCGCAAATCCAAAAATATAACAAATAGCTTTATCACCGAAAGTAGGTCTTCAATAACAAATCAAACTTTAGCTACCGTTTTTAATTGATATTTCAATTTTTATGCATCACTCACGGCTTGCACTTGAACAGAAGGAAGTTTGAGAAAAAGTTGCGGCTAGGTTATCTTCTTTTTTCTATTTTTTCTTTTCTTTTCCCGGTCTCAATCCAATTTCCAAACCTATCTATATACACCGAGCGAATTCAAATGTCCGCAATAAGGGAGATTTTTACTCACTAATAATTAATAATGACCTATGGGGAGGTGACACGTGGCATAAAACTAAAATCAAGCATACCTAATTATGCTCTAGTGATGGTTTGATGCAAGATACATTCCTGCATGTTATTAATTTTGGTCAATAATTTAATATTTCTTATTATCTACCAACCAATGCCAAGTCGCCAAGTGTCAAACTTGTTAACTAACAATATTCTTTACCAAAACTAGAAGATCACTTTCATTTTCAACCGACTTGGGTGATTGAATTGATTATGTAATTTATGGCCAAATATTATATCCTTAATTAATCCAAACATGCGCCAAATGTCCATGCATATAATATTCTCCTTAATTAGAATTATTGCCAAAGATAATTTAAACCCTAAAAGAATAAATAAATGAATAACTTATATCCCCATGACCAAGGAAAGAGTCCAAATCAAAATGAAAAATTACTAAAATGCCCTTTGGTGTAAACTACGAATTTAGCCTTTTATTTTAAAAAGACGCAAATGCCCTTCGAAACTGGGACGGATATTACACTTATTCTGTTTGGAATCTTGATGAGAAAACTATTAACACGCTTCAAAGAATTCTCAGTACTTATGCTTCATGGTTTGGACAATATGCAAATATGTAAAAATCTTCAATCCATTTCAGCAAAGGTGTCAACCCGAATAGAAGAGAGGAGTTTGCAAGACGACTGGGTGTACAACAAATGCATATTACTGACAAATACCTGGGTCATCAGATTTTAAGGTCTTCCTATAAAATTGATTCTCATGACTTCCTAGTTGATAAATTTGATGTTAAGTTGGCAGGGTGGAAGGGTATTCATTTGACGTATGCTGGCAGAACCATCATGATTAAACATGTGTTAGGTCTCATACCTCCTTATTATATGGCGACTGCTCTCATTTCGAAGAAGGTCTTGGATACTCTTACTAGAACCATGCGGAATTTCTGGTGGGACCACTCTAGAGAGGTAAGGAAATCTCATTTTATCAATTGGAAAAATATTGAGAAACACAAAGACATAGGTGGATTGGGAATTAGAACAATACAACACTTAAATAGATCCATGATAGCCAAACTTATATGGAAATTTCTAGAGAATGTGGATTTCTTGTGGTATCAGCTCATGAGAGCTAAGTACTTGCAAAAAGATAACTTTTGGAGTGTGAAAAAAGGTCAAAAGTGCTCCTCCACTTGGTCAGCTATGCTAAATTGCAGAACTGATATGGTTGATGGGTGTTGCTGGGTGATTGGTAATGGTAACAAGATTGGTATTAGGGAGGATCCCTGGATTCCTAATCTTCATGATAAAAGACCCACTCTTAACACAAATGTCAATCATTGTCCTTCAAAAGTCAATGAGCTAATTCTCTCTAACCCCACCAGATGGGACATTGAAAAACTTCAACTCTTGTTTCCACCTTATGAAGTTGGGAAAATTCTGGATATTCATCTACCTAGCAATGATGCAGAAGTCGTAGAAGATAAATTATTGTGGATTCATCATCCAAATGGGGTTTTTTTTTGCTAAGTCCTTTATCAAAACTCTACAAGACAGAACTTCATTCTCATCTAATGTTGGGATCATCGAAGAATTTCCGTGGAAGAAATACTGGCAAGTGAAGAACATTCAACCCAAGATTCAAAATTTTATTTGGAGAATACTCAATAATGGCATCGTTGTGGGGAGTAGATTGCTGAAGATATGCAAAGACACCATTGCAGATTGCAGAATGTGTAACAGGGTTGTTGAATCATTGGAGAATTTATTTCTCTATTTCCATGTTGCTCAAGCTTTTCTCTTTGCTTCTCCCCTGACTCTCAGTACTGATGAAAGCTCACAGCTCTCGGTACATCACTATATCAGATGCTGGCTGTTAGAGGGTGGAGATTACTCCAAACTTAAATTGTGGGCTTGTCTGTTTTGGACATTATGGAACACCAGAAATAATATAATCTTCAATGGTGGTTCAGTTAATATTCAGTCGATGTTACAGGAAGGGTTATATTGGTATAATCAAAATACTTTGACGCGGGACATTACCACTCTACCAACTGAGCAAGACTATCTAGATTCTAGATATACAGTGTGGTCTCCTCCTCCTTATCCGAAGATCAAGATTAATTTCGATGGAGCTGCTGGTTCAAAAGGGTACGCAAGAGCTGTTGTTGCTAGGGATCATACCTCTGGCTTTGCAGGAGGCCAATAACAAGGGTACTTGATTTTATTACCCCAATTGAAGCAAAAGCTTATGGTGCATTAGTGGGTATTGATATTGCCATCAGTAAATGGCACCAACATATCATCGTTGAAGGTGACTCGCTTATGGTGATTAATGCTTTGAAATACAACAACTCCCCTACTCCTTGGCTCATTAAGAATATCATAAGAAGAATCAAGGATAGGCTAAATTTCTTCTCGTCAGTCGACTTCAGTTTTTTCAAAAAGGAAGCCAACACTATGGCACACTCCTTAGCTGCTTATGTAGTTGAATACCATCCGAATAATCAGTAGTTACTTCATCCTCCTACTTGTATTACTCACTCTGTCAGTGATCTTTCTTCCTCTTTTTAGTTTTTTTGTTGGTTTTTTTTTTCTTTCTCTTTATAACCTTCAAAAAAAATAAATCAAGAAGTCCTTCTACTCTTCTAGAACTTTCAACCCTAGTGAGTAGTGACTCTCAACCCGAAAGGGTGTAGTTATGAATTTTGTTGGCTGTTAGGCCTTGGCTTTCGAATTAAAGTGACCATTAATGTGTTATCAGAACGTATCATACTGGTCTTCAGGGGCCTCTTTTGCTTTGGGTACTTCATTGAGATGAGTCGCAAAAGATATAACTCATTGCCGATATCACCTGTAGTATTATGGTGAAGTTATTTGGTGATGATGCTAACGACATGAGTTTGAAATGGTCAACACCGAATTTTTTTATTTTTTGAAGTTGTCACAATTCTGCGAAAAATACCTTTCTTGTTTGGGAGCCATCTCTTTATCTAGATTTTTTTTTTGTCAAATACGATCCCTTATCAAGCAAAGCCGTATTTGAAAAAAAAAAAAGTGGTATTTCATTTCTTTTTACTTTCTAGGTATTAATAATTTTGCTTTTGATGCTCTTGACTCTCAAGTAATTGATTTGCATCTATGAATGCATGAAAACTAAGAAACATTTATCAAAAGAAAAAAAAATTGTTTTGAAGCACGAAATTTATTAGATTAAATCGAGATTACACGGAGACATGTTATCCCCATAGAGTCTGCTTTTACTATGACCTATAACATGTGGGGGGATATGGTCCCATATTGTTGCTGAGAGATTTCCGATAGAGCAGTCATCCGCTGCTCTATTCGCCAAACCGTGAGCCACTTGATTTTCTTCCCTATAGATGTGTCGAATTGTGTATTGTTTGATTTGGGTCAACCTTTGTTTGATTTCTACGATCAAATTAGATATATACCAAGGGGCCTTGGACTCCGAGGTTAGAAATTTCATCAATTTTTCTGAGTCTGTTTCGAATTTAACTTTTGGCCATCCACGTTCCGTTATCGCTTTGGAAGCGATTAGTATGGCCCAAGTTTCATCTGCAAGTGTGGTGGTAATGCCCAGCGGTTGCGCTACTGTTAATATGGTATTTGTCTCTCTGTTTCGGCATATAATACCAGCCCCTACTATTCCGGGATAGCCTCTCGTTGTTCCATCTGTGTTGATTTGGATCCAATCGAAGTGAGGTTTAAGCCACCCCACGAAGATGATTGATGATGCTATAGTTCTTTGAGCGGGGTTTGCATACGGATACATCCAAAGTAGCACCGGAGGTAGGTTGTCCTGCGCCCATGAATATTCTTGTTGGAGTTTGATGGCCATTTACATTACGCTGGTCGGGTTTGGTTGTTGCTGTCGATATACTACCTCGTTCCTTGTTATCCATACGGACCAAAATAGGAAACAAAAATTTGTGGTAACTGAAGCAAGAGATTTTGTTGTGAGGAGTTGGGAAACAATCATTTAAGGGTTTAGTGAGGTGGGTATGCTACTAGCGGTAATCTGGTGGTTTGTGAGGTGAGATAGCAGGAGGTTCCAAGAATCTATAAATGTCTGGCAGTGAAGAAGAATGTTAGCAGATGTTTCAGAATTAGAACTGCATTGTGGGCATAGGTTGGATTCGGTGAGTTGGATGCGATTGAGAATGATGAGGGAAAGATGTACTTTTGGGAGACATGGAAGTCTCCAAAGGAACTTGGGTTGGGGAGGGGTTTTTTTTTAGCTTGCCCTGAAGTGTTGATGAGGCAGTTGTATCCCGATGTTGTTTCGCTCTTGATAAAAGGTCATATGATCCTATCTGGTTGGTTGTCTCGGGTACTGAGTACGTGTGGCGCATTGATGTTGAGCTGCCTTTATTTTGGCGGTTGATTTTTTAATCAATGTGGGCATGTGGCCGAAGTTGATCTTGTACCACCCTGTAAGGGTTTTGTTGGTACATATAAGTTTGAGCTGAAGGTTCAATGGTGGATCCGAGTCATGTAGCCGATCCTATGCCGAGTTAAGTACTTGATGAAGCTAAGGATGTGATAACCATAAATGTTTAAATTTGTGGTTCTTGTTTTCTTGCCAGTCCAGTGCTTTCGTTTGGTGTAGGATAAGAGCATGGTCTGAGGCTATCCGTGGAAGATGTGTGATTCCAGCAAGGGGGTTGCAGTGTTCATTTGCTATGGCTCTATCAAGGCATTCCTGGATGTTGTCTTGTCCTCGTTGGTTTTTTTTTTTCAGGTCTATGAGTTTCCTCTCAAGTTCAATCAAACCCATTCGATCCATTAAATTTAGAAAAGGTTGAGTCTGTGCATATGTAACTTGTCTGCCACCTATCTTTTCTGATTGGTCCATTATTTCATTGAAACCTCCTAAAAGTGTCCAAGGTGTTGTAGTATTAATATGTCAAAAAATAATCCTTAATCAACCGAAAAAAATTCAATGGGCACCCGTTACCCGAAACCGGACCCGATGGATTAGGGTTCGGTTCTGAGTCCTAAATTTAAACACATTAGCAACTTAGGACCCGATAGGTACTACCCGTTTGGACCTTTTCAGATTTCGGGTCTAATCAACGGGTATCGAGCACCCGATTATTCACTCTTTATATTTAATCTTTTCATCATTTTAGGTTTTCTAGCAAAATTCTAAATATTTTGCTAGTTTCGGCTTGGATTTTTTTTCGCCCTTATATTTAATCTTTTTTTTAGGTCAGTAATAGAGAAATCATGATAAACTTTTATAAAAATAATTTATATTCAAACCAAAAAAGAGAAAGATATTAATTTTTTGAGATTGATTTTGATAGTGTTCTTAATGCCCAATAAAAACCCGAAACCGATGGGTACCGGAAATTATACTGTCTTGTTTTGGGTCCACTAATACAGGAACTGGACCCGAATTTTATAAGTAGAGTCCGGGTCCAGTGGTTCCCGGAAATACCCGGACGCATTGACACCACAACTTTGGAGTTTAAGAACAACGCCGATAATATCTGTACATGCATCGGATGAATAAGTTTTCTGTCTGAAAGAGATCCAAAATATATCCTCGATAAACATTTACATTAAAGAGTGACAAAATAGTATTATACTGCCTCTAGTTCTAAGAAAATATCTATTATCATTTTTTTAATTTAGCCTAAAAATATGTCAAATTAGAAAAAATAATAATATTCCTTTCCAGAAACGGAAGTGGTATCACATGGACCAAAACCAAAAAAATGCCATATTATTGCTTACTTTCGCTTGTTTAAGCAGCCCACGTGGCCAATAGACTATGAATGCCTCTGTAGAAATTTTTTATAAGAAAACTTTGGATTCAGGTTGTCTATATTAATTCTGAGATATTCAACGGCCTAACTAGCTTAGAGACATTCAACCGGGCGAATTTGGGGCGTAGGTGAAATATTGAGGACCTGTCAAAATTTTACTCTCAACTAGAAGTTGGAAACAACGCCCATTAGTAGGTATAATTTGCGCTCAAAATCATTCTTTCTAACATAATCTAAAACAAGCTTGGTAAAGGGTGGTAGGAATTGGTAGAGGGGCGGCAAGTGAATAAGACAAAAAAGGTCATTACAAGTAAATTCAAGTGCCCCTTATCAATGAAAAATCTGGAAATGACTAATTAGCCCTTATTGTTAATAATCAAGATTAGTAATGATAATCAAGATTAGTGTTGATAATTAATTTTCACTTATTATAACTCTAAAATCATATTTTTAGAGTTATAAAAAAAAAATTAGAGGAGAAGAAAAAGAAAACTTATGTGATATTTGTGAAACCCTAGATTTTGATTCACTCAACCAAATGAGTGATTCCAAAGTGACAGTATACTTCTAAATTAGTTCCCATTAGTTTTTTCTCGCTCAAAATTATCTAAAGTACATAACAAAATCAAAACTTTTGAATTTTCATAAGAACTTACGGTTGCAATTTTGCTTGTTACCAACCGTAACTCTTAGTTACGGTTCGTAAGTTATCGAATACCAACCGTAACTGGTTAAATTTGGGGAAGATCCAATCGTAAAACCAGTTACGGTTGGTAACCAAATGCTCGATACCAACCGTAACTGAGATACGGTTGGTAAACTAAAATAGTTACCAACCGTAACTGAAGAAAATTCTCAGATATAAGAACATATGGTTGGTAATTCAACTATTCTCAGATATAAGAACTATTACCAACCGTATGTTCTTCAAAATCTCCAGTTACGGTTTGTAATTGAGTTATTACCAACCGTAACTCACATAAACCTAGAAATTTCAATTTCAATTTTCATACAAAACCCTAATTTTTGATACAAAATTAACTTAAATCCAACACGATAAACTAAACCCTAACTGGGTTTTTCCAAACATTTTTCAAATCGCCGATTAATCGAAGACGATGAAATTTTCAGTTTTAATGGAGGTTACGGTTGATGGAGGAGAAGAGAAGATGAAGAAGAAGATGAAAAAAAAAACTGATTTGATTTTTTTGATTCATTAGGTTTTAAAAAAAATTGATTTGATTTTGGTTAATTTAAGGTGAAAAGGGTAATCTAGTCAATCTACACCCCATATAGGACACCCCCTAACCAATAAGAGGGACATTACTATCACACTTGCCGCCCTGTGCCATTTCTTGCCGCCCCTTTACCAAGCTTGATCTAAAATACAATGGTCCAAGGTCGTCCATGCCAATGCTATTAGATCTATCCCTTTGGGATAACTTGGATATTATCTTCTTGCAGGATATTCAAGAGGTGGTACCCGGATAAGGAGCAGAAATCCGTCACTCCCGCATATGTCTAAGACATTAGAAACTGGGTAGAGATATCTAAGCTCCAAGTACCAAGATTGTTAATAGGTAATAGGGGTGTCAATTTATTTAGGGGTGTACACAAATTCTAATGAGACAAAACATATATCGGTAAAAAATTGGTACCTCTATTAGCAGCATTGCCAAATCACAATTTTTGTTCATTTGATATCTAATCCCAAGTTCTTCAACAATGTGAGTAGTAAATCGGCTCTTGTTTCTCCTGACTATGTGAGTTCATTGTCTTAAGTCTATTCGAACTCATTCTTTGGATTCTTTATGAATCTTGCTATATAGTCTTGCTTTTCTTTGTGAATCGATCGCCGTAATGTTCTGTGTTCTTAGTTGCTTAATTGTTTATATGCTATAGGAAATTTGGTTAAGTACTATATATTTGCATTGCCTAGAGAAAATGAAGAATTCTCATCCGACAATGAAGAAGAACCGGTAATTTAAGAACACGAAGAACATCGTGGTTCTTCGATTTCGTTAGTTAATGGAGAGTATGTGGTTGGAGAAGCCAAACTTGATGAAGAGTTTGGGATAAATTTCGGTAATTTGAAATTCTGCTTTGTACTTGTTTGTTCGAATTAGATTTTGAAGGTGGGTTTAATTTGAGTAGCATCGCAAGTTGAATGCATAAGGACTTTATGAAGATCCATCACACAATCGGTTCGTAAAGCAATACGCCGAGCGGTAAAGCTACACTTACACTACCGAAAAATTAGTAAATGCATCACATGAGAATGGTATGAGTTGCTTAATTGGCTTGCGTCGATGCGGGAGTTTAGTATCAAAGAATTCTTTTCTAACATTGGAAACTTTTGCCTTATTTTGTCTGCAGTGCGGTATGGATTGCGAGATATATTTATGAAATAAAGGTCGATTGCACTATATTAAGAAATGGCGATGTACGACACATTATTTAAAAACCGTCCATGTGCATTATTCTTGTCCAAAGAAAGGAAGGCGATAATGTGCTTATTTCCATGCCTAAAAATGTCATTGGAACACTGGATTTTAAGTGGCAAGTACCTGTCACGAGGAGGAGACTTATCCCGAGGTGCATTATGCGTACTTGAATCATCTAAGATTTGCCCTTGATTGCGCAGAACTTTGGAAGCTTTGTGAGTTCATTTAGCACCTTCAAAGAAAGTGGATCACAGAAATATGGCATAATCTCGAGTGGAACTGTAATTAAATTGCACGTCAACAAGGTGTTGAAACAAGATCTTGAAGTTTGCAATTGAAACTACAAAAGAAGATGGTAAGACTATCCATCCCTCTCAGTCCTTTGATCGCTTAAGTTCTCTTCCAGTCATCTAAATTGCACTCTTAGTGCAAGGAGGAAAACTAATGCAATCGATTATCTTGAATTCGTTATAACAGGAGGTATAAAGCGAGTATTCATACATGTCCGCTTCGGGATAACAAACAAGCAATCGCATTTACAGAAGATAGGATTTGAGGTAATAATACTTTGATCTGTTTTTGGCTCAGTTTGATGGTTTGTCACTTTTCATCAATAACATTCTGGTCGACATGAAAATTTTTCGTTTATACTTGCAAAGGCAACTCCTCATCCGGAAAGAACATAACCTATACGTGTGCAACATAAATCAGAAAGTTAGATTTTACTCATTCTTGAAAACTAACAAAGGTTTTGTCCGAAATGTAAAGTTCTGCCAATAGTATTCAATGAGAGCTAGCATAAGAACCAATAGTATTCAATGAGAGCTAGCATAAGAAAAACAGTACCTATGATATGGTTAATTGTGAAGTCCATATGAACTGTTTGAGTTGTTCATATTCTAATCCACCTGATATTCTGCAGTGATCTGTCTTTTAAGTTGTGGTAGTTTTTCTGTTTACATGCTTTCCAATTTGTCTGACACGTTCCGAAGCCTTGAGAGCGAGCCACCAGTTCTTAATGCAGCACAAAGCTTGTTTTACTCACAAAAAGGAATTATATGGCCGACTGCAATGAAAATACAAGTAAAGACGGATGCTATAGAATGTTGTCCCCAGTTATAAGGGCCGCTGCATCATCTTTAAAATCCTCTGCTCTACAGCCGTTAGATTTTATAAGAAGTGAACCCTAATCTAAAAGGACAGCTCCGTAAACCTTATAAATAGATTTCATATCTTCAGCAGTTTATTTGCGCCTCCCTCTCCTGAAATCTAACCCTAAACCAAGAAGACAAACAACAGAAAGCTCCTTCTTCATCACAGCATCAACAGCAAAATCTAAAGGCAGCTGATGTGTCAATAGAGCGATCATCATCGACAGCAAAACATCTTCACACTATGATTTTTCCTCTCAATTATCTTATATTTCCCACTGCTCCACCCAAAATTAAGGTGGCTTGTAATACATTTTTGCCTTCATTACTTTTCAATTTAGTCTCCTTTTTCAGGAAAATGGAAAAACAATGAAGAACAGGAAGCAGTAGTATGTTTTATTAGCATGTAACAGAACAAAAGATCCACCCCCAATTGTATTTCTTAATCGTTTCTTGTGATTTATTATTACATTAAAAACTTTATTGTATAAGTTGAATCAATTATCAAATAAAAACCATGAGTTTTTGTTGATTCGGTAAGCTGTGAATAGAAATGTTATTGTAATCCAAAAATGTTAATGGTTGCTAATGGTTTGTGAGGAGTATTTTGAATGAGCCGGAGGTGTGACATTCTTTCAAATGTTGGTATGACGTGAATCTTCAACTAAAAATGTTATGAATATCTTAAAAAGAACACATTCACATTTCAGGTTAATTATTTTCAGTAACATTTTACTGATCAAAATAGAACATAGAAAACAATCTTCGTTAAGCTATGGTGTTTTTCGGCATCTGGTGACGGGCAGGATCCTTGACAACAGTCACCGGACAAGCCCCACTCGTTATCGCATGATTCGCCACATTCCCCATTATAATCCTACAAAATCAACCAAAAAAATAAATAATCTATACTTCAGCTAAGAAGATCCCCCTAAAAACAATATAAACTAAGTTTTATTATGTTAAGAAAATTATAATTATAATTAGCTGTGGAATGTACCAAGCCCACGATTGCCCATGACTAAAGAATCTGCTTGACATATCTTGTCCCCTGCATCGCCCCAATATAACTTTGTAACTATGGCCACCTTATTATCTTTCTTTCTAGATGTAGTATCAACTATCAAGTGTGTCTAGAAGTTCAGCATCGCAGTGCATACCATACTTTTTCATCACTTCTAGTCTCTAAATTCCTTCAATGGAATCAAAGCTACATACGATATACCCAAAACAAAGAACATAGACAAATGTTTAGATCAGCTCAATGGGATATATAAACCATAATGAACTGAGAGATATTACGAGAACCGGAATTGGCCCATAGAAGATTGCCGGTCTCAAGACTGTCCTCATGTATGCAATGAATGGTGTAGATGGTATCACCTTTGTCAAGTAAGTTATGGATTTCCCATTGTAGAGCAATCTTACTTTTTGAGAAAATATAAAATCTTTGAATATAAATCAAAATCAGATTGGCAAGTAATAATGTACTCCAACTTGTAATACGCGTGAAAAAGAAAAACACAATCATTGTTTTGTTTTTATTTATATGGGAGCCTACCATTTTCGTTATGGGATGATGATAGAGAATGGTTGCTTCCGATGTCATTGGCAGCAGCAATATCTTCATTGCTAAGATTAGAATGCTGCTGCTCTCAACACATCAATGCTGGTGCATTTATTTATGATCACATAGTCCTCCTAAGTCCTAACTTTCTCATGAGGATGTTCACTGTATGAGCATACAATATCCTAATTTCTTTATGAGAAGAAGAAATGTAGGATCGAGCAAGAGAGAGGAGACACACGCGGAAGCAATTAAAAGACTACATTGATAATCAGTTTGGGTACATTCTCTCATGGCTTAACAGCTTACTTATAGTCTCACAAACTTGACAATCACTCAAAGTACTTTCCTAATACAAGCAAACTCTAAATAAAGCACACATTCCTAACATAACACAAACTCTAAATAGAACTCTTCTAGACTCTCTAGAACCCACAACTTGCTCTTCTAGTTAACCCGAACTTCCAAATATCGCACCTTGTGTCAACTGCTCCGATTGATCCAACTTGACTGCGTCAAGCGCGATGAGTTGATCCATTAAATCGTATCAACAACACTTGTTGATCCACGACCAAATCCATATCTTGGTTTAACTTCCAACAAGAAATTGAAAAAGAATAAAAAGATGATTGCTAAATCTCATAGTCCCAGCATCATGATTTTTTCTCTCAATAATCTTAAATCTTCAGCTCTCTCCATGGAAATAAGAGAAGTTTGGGTCTCTATATGTCTTTATGGAAATAAGAGAAGTTTGGGTCTCTATATGTTTTTCAGAAATACACGCGTGAATCTAGCAACAAACATGTAAGAAACAGACGCTATAGAATGTTGTCCACAGCTATAAGGGCTGCATTATCTTTAAGATACTCCACTCCACAGCCGTTCGATTTTAGGGCTGCTGTGTAAACCTCATAAGTAGTAGTATAGATTTCATTTCTTCTTATTTGCGCCTCCCTCTCCTGAAATCAAACCCTACCCCAAGAACACAAACAACAAAAAAATCCTCTTTCATCTCGGCAGCAACAACAGAATCATGGCAGCAGATGTATCAATAGAGCAATCATCACCAACAACCAAATATCTTGGCATTATGATTTTTCCTCTCAATAATCTTGTTTGTTCCCCTTCCTGGTTGGTTTCTTGACAGGAAGGAAAGGAAAAAAAACTGAAGACCAGGAAGAAATTTCTGTGTTTGTTTGTTTATTAGAGTTAGAATGTAACCATACAAAAGATCCGCCCCAAATTGTATATCTTAATCGTTTCTCGTGATCTATGATTACACTAAATTTCTATGTATTATGAAAACTAAAAAAAGCATGATTTTTTATTTTTGGTAAGCTGTGAATTGAAATGTTGTTTTCTGTATTCAGTTCAGTCAGTAGTATCAAGGTGCTAAAGTTGCTTTTAAGTAGGAACTTGTAAATTCAAAAGAATCTTTCAATTGTTGATTCTTCTTCAGCTAAAATGTCATGAACATTTAAAAACAACACATTCCCATTTCAGATTAATCCAAAAACAACACAGAAAACAAATGATCGTAGCACGATTTATTTTCGGTGTGACATTTCACAGATCAAAATTAAACAATCTTCATGAATTCGATTAGCTACTCTCTTCCTCGGATCTCTTGACTAGTGATGATGGGCAGGATCCTTGACAACGGTCACCGGACAAGACGCACTGGTAATCACATGATTTGTCACACTCCCCATTATAATCCTACAAAATCAACCAAAAATCAAATTGCCAAGAAGATCCCTAAAAACAATTTTCATACTAAGCTTCATATTGTTAAAATATTCAAAATTACCTGTGGAATGTACCAAGTCCACGACTGCCCATGACCAAAGAATCAAGTTTCAAATCCTCAACTGCTTGACATATCCTGTCCCTTGCATCACCCCAGTATATCTTTGTAACTATGGCCACCTTATTATCTTTCTGTCTAGATGTAGTATCAAGCGTGTCAAGAACTTCAGCATCGCTCTGCATACCATACTTTTTCATCGCTTCCGAGTCTCTAAATTCCGTCAATGGAATCAAAGCTATAATATACCCGAAACAAAGAACATAGAGAAATGTTTAGATCAGCTCATCAGCAGGATATATAGACCGGAAAAAGAAATTGAGAGACACTTACGAGAACCGGATTTGGCCCAGAGAAGATTGCCGGTCTCAAGACTATCCTCATGTTTACAGTGAATGATGTAGATGGTGTCACCTTTGTCAAGTAAGTTATCAATTGCCCATTGTAGAGCGATCTTACTACTTGTTGAGAAATCCATAGCTACTCCAATCCTTGTATCTTTCGTCATCTTTGAATCTAGAAAATTATGTGAGCTCTATAATATTTGAGGAAGAGAAGAAAATGATGAAATCTGATCGGCAGTACAGGTGCTTTATAGTGTAGACCGGACACACACACCGAAAGTGATACAGGGACCCGGTTCTTTACACTATTTTCTTACACCACTATGTGGCACTTAGCATTTTCGCACACATAACACACATACAATGTATACTACTAGTAACGCCTTTTAGAAATACAATGAATCTAGCAACAAACATGAACGAAACGTGTCCGTCTCCTATTGGTTAATTTTTTTTTCTCACGCGGTTTCACGTGAGTACATCTGCTAAATAGCACTCCAAAATTTTTTTAAAGGAAGATGATGATCATTGTTTTCATAAAAAACAAAAAGATGATCAATGATTTATTTTTGGATCCGAACTTAGTTTCAGAGTTTGCAGTGGGGAGGACGCCCACCATTTTTGTTATGGGATGTGGGGGATGGTACTATTCGTTAATTTGAAGGCGAAATGGGATGTGATATAGGAAGATAGGGACAAGGCATGAAGGTGCCAGGTTGCTTCCGATATCATTGTCAGCGCGAGTAAATCAACAATTAGGCGCCAATATCTATATTGCAAAGGCTAAGTCTTATGGGCTAGATATCTAACTACTAAATTGGTCATCCACCTCACCATGGGCAACCTCTTAAGTCCTATGGGATGGCGAATCTAGCAGCGAAACGTTGAATCAAACACCGCTAAAAGCTGAACCAAACAACTAACGTCACATGAATTTATTTGAAGGTTATTATTGGGGCGTCACACTCCATTAGAGGGGCTTCACTTGGATATTTGGTGACCTAAAATCTGATTAAGGGATATTTTGATTCCATAGCAATTTGTCAAAATTACCCTTCAATTAAAACTACTAAAAATAGACGAGGAAGAAGCAAACTGATCCTAGTGATGGTAATCAACAACTCAACTTCATCCTCAACTCATTCCACCAATTCAATCAATTGAGGAATCATGTTTTCAAACTCCTCAACAACAACCCATGGTGTATGTAAGGTAATAATCAAACAAACCCATCTTTTTGTACCCGTTTTTATCCTTAAATCGAATGTAATCGAAGTAAAATTAGGATTTTATTTACTTTACTCTAGTGTTACGCTTTGGGTATGGTACTAGATTTTTCAATTGTAATTTAGTTTTTGAAGAACTTACGCCTAGGTTTAGTTCAATTCAAGCGTAAACTTTGATTTGCATGTCTTTTACGTCTAGGTTTAGTTGATTTCCAGGTGTAATTCCAATTTACGCCTAGGTTTAGTTAATTTCCGGGCGTAATTCCAATTTTACGCCTAGGTTTAGTTGATTTCCAGGCGTAATTCCAATTTTACGCCTAGGTTTAGTTGTTTTCCAGGCGTAATTCCAATTTTACGCCTAGGTTCAGTTGATTTCCAGGCGTAATTCCAATTTTACGCCTAGGTTTAGTTGATTTTCCAGGCGTAATTTTGGACGTAGCTAGGTTTAATTAATTAAAGTAAAGCCAAACAAGGGTCGTTTAGTCATTACACAATTATTTGAGATAAAGGATTTTTGAAATGTGACGCCCCTCTAATGGAATGTGACACCCTAATAATAGCCTTCATTTATTTTTCAAACAACTAATCATTACCATTTCCCTCTCCTTATTTTTCCTTCCTCTCTCTCTCCCTTTTTTTCCTCTCTCCATCACGTTCTCCCCCCCCCCTTTTTCCTCTCTCTCCATCACATTCTCGATAAAAAATTAGTAAAAAGTATAGAGTGTTGAATGGTTCAGCGTTTATGTCACTTTTTCAACGTTGAATGATTCAGCGTTTCGATGATATTTGGACTGCGAGCAACTACTAGGAGAAAGAAGTATCCAGTAGTGTTAACTTTTTCCCACATTTTTCTTGATTTGCAACACTTTTGGCCAATCTAGCAGATTCAATCTAGCCAATAGGGATTAGGCTTAGTCCTATGGGCTAGATATTTAATGCTAGATTGCCATCCATCAGATAGTGCAACCTCCTAACCCCTATGGGATGGCCTATCTAGCAGCGAAACGCCTAACCATTCGGCATTCCTCTTTTTTCTTCTCTCTCTCCTTCTTTTCCTCCCCTCTATGGTTCTCTCTCCCTCTTTTTTTTCTGTCTCTCTCCCTCTTTTACTCTTTCTCTCTCCCTCTTTTCCTCTCTCTCCAGAAAAAATTATATAACGCCGAACCATTCAGCGTTTTGGTCACTTTTTGAGCGCCGCACTATTCAGCGTTTCAATCTCATTTACGATAGTTGACATGAGCAAATGCTAGGAGAGAGAAGTAGCTTGGATTGAGTGTTAACTTTTTTCCCACACTTTTTTCATGATTTGCAACACTTTTTGGCCAATCTAGCAATCCAATCTAGCCCATATGACTTAGCCTTAGCCTAAGATTAAGAATGCCATCAATGGAGAGACCCTCCTTATTTATGATCGCATGGCCCTTCTAACTTTCTCATGAGCATACATGTATTCAAACAAGAAATATGCGGGTGCTTTGTTCTTCTCGTGTGAGGTCCCGAATTGTTTACTACAAAGGCTATCTTCCAAGTCGAACGCCAAACTCGGGTAACACTCCTGACTAGCAATCATTCTAACTTCTAAGAACTAGACTTTAACAACCATTCAAACTAGTAAGAATTAGACTTTAGATTTTTATTTTTAAAGACTTTACTTCTATCTAATTTTGCATATTTTTTATCCTTTTTCAAATTCTCTTATGCTTATTAAAATGCTTACACACCTCACCACCAACTACACTTAGTTTAAAGAAGAAATAACATTTAACTTGCACATTTTTTTTTTATTTTTTTTATTTTGAAAGTTTACTTACACGTCTTAACAAGGGAAAAAATAATAGTCAGAGAAAAACAAACAGGATACCACACTGAGCAGGCACACAATAAAACATTAATGTTGTTGGACTGCTCGGGGAAATCCTAGGAAACATTTAATGGTGGTTATGGAAGCCTCTCATTTTCGGTTCATCTGGTCACATGTAATGTAAGGTCATTTACATTTGTAAAATTAAAATTATGAAACTGGAAACGGTATTCATATGTTAACAGTAAAACATCTTGATAACAATTTCAATACGTTTAAACATCTTGATAACAGTTTAAACTTAACCACAAGACGTTTAAAATTAACCACAAGACGTTTAAAATAAAATTACCAAAAAGTCGCATGTGTCAGTTTTTTCTCTTTTGACCGTCTCGTTTCATTCAACGAGGCACTTTCAATTTCCAACCAAAAACCTTCTCACATATCCTCCCCTGACATTACCGATTCAATTCCAATTTTGATAAACCCTATCAATTCATCCTCAAGTTCTGACCATGATTTATAGAAAAGCACCTAAACAATCCACTTCTGTTCCTACTACTGCCGCTGATTTTATTCAACAAAGGTAAAAACTCTATCTTTGATGATTCCATTGATGTGTATGTTAGTTCAAATGCTTAGTAAAATTAGACATTCTAAGTGTAAAAATCCAAAATACCATGACCATCCTTCTCTTACGTAGTTCTTTTTGTCGAGATCTATCCTTAGCATGTCTGATTTTACTCAGCAATTGTTTCTTGTTGTTATTGAGATGGCTACAAGAGTAAGTTCTTTGATTTTCTCTCACTTTGAATGTTTGTAATCGGTCAATCTATGTATTTTGTTTTTCTCCGAGACTGGTACAAATCTTGTTTTGTTTCATTTTTTCATAACTTTCTAAGATAGTTTGTATTACATTTGTTGCTCAGTGATAGATTATTGGTGTTCAATATATTCAATGTCGAGGTAGAATGAAGTAACAAATAAAAATGATGCTAAATTTATGTTTCGGTTTTATTAGAAACTAGATTTGTACATTAGAACTATTAAACATAACATTGTAATCTACCAACTACTGAAATTGTGAACAGATGAATTACGATGGCATGCACGTGTTCACATACAATATTCGTATTTGTAAATACAAACGTTGTAAGACATAAAACAATAATGAAATGATACTAGATACGATGACTCGTCGACTCAGAGTCTTCGGACTCGTCATTGTCTAGTCAAGGGGGGATCGATTCAGCGATTCTACGTGGTTATGATGCACGAATCATAAAGCATAATATTAATAACAGAAAGTACCATGCCGAAATATAAATAACACAGTAATTTACGTGGTTCAACACTAATGCTTACATCCACGGGACTGGTATCTCACTATGTATTGAGGAGTTACAGAAATAGTCGAATGACTTTAAGTGAATAACGATGCTTAAAGGGGAAATATGATTCATACTTACTCTTCTGATCTCTCTTTCCTATATTCTTCTCTAGTTACTAGTAATTGGTCCACACCTTCTCTCTTAGTGGATAGGGGTATTTATAGGGAAGATACGTGGGGTCCACCGTCAGAGGCCGTTTGAATCTTATCTTCTTGTTCTCTGTGGTAATCCCGCTGGTGTCTTCGCTCTGAACCGATGCCCCAAGCGGCTATTCTTGATGAGGATGGGTCGATGCTTTCTCTTCCACAGATTAGTTGAAACGTACCCTATGGCTAGAGTACTTAATGCGGGTGGTTATTGTCATGCCCACGCCGGCAAACACTGTCTGGCTCCCATCACATCCTTGTCAGCTAGGCTAATCCTCGCCGTTGAACTTAGATCCTTCTCGATATGGAGTTGTTTATGGGTGAAAATCGTTTCTGCTGATTTCGGTAATTTCGGTGGGTGAGTGAAATTGATTCAAACCCTAAACAAATGTGTTGCACGTGAGCACTTTGTAGATTCGAGAGATCGATCTATACAAGTCCTAAACCAAGAAATGGTAGTTCCGGACTTGCTTCGGTCACAAAGTGGAGGAGAAGGGTTGATTTGGGGAGGGAAGCAAAGAAAGGTGTTGAGGAGAGTAGTATCTCAACTTGTATCGAAAGTGAAAGCTTAGGAAGCTTGCAAGAGATAGAAGCTTTTTGGGAGAGCTTGCAAAGTTGCCTTCCGAGTGTAAGTGTAGTATATTTCTCCCGACCGAGACTTGTTGTGCGGTGGAAATAGGTAAGACCTATTTATACAAGTCGAGATTGAAACGTACCCGGCCTCATGAAGGAAGAGAGTAAAGGGTGAAATAATGGGAGGAGGTGGTAACCGCATGGTTTAATGGGCGAAAACGTTTTCACCATTATTTCCTCTTTTATTTGACCGCTTTATTCCTTTTCACGCTTTCTTAATATGAGCGTAGTGTACGCGCATGTTGTGACTGCCAAACCAAAACCCTAAAGAAGCATCCCCGGTTGTGTCGATGTCTCGAGTGTTGGTTGTATCTTGAGTGCAAGTGGCGCGCTAGTGGCGCGTGTGGCATGTGCCAATGGCATGTGCGAATGCCTTGGTGGTAGGTTGCACGGTTTGCAAGTTAGGTTACCGGCGTGTGTGTTTGGCATGTGCGGAATGCCTTGGTGGTAGGTTGCACGGTTTGAAAGTTAGGCTACCGGCGTGTGTGTTTGGCATGTGCGGAATGCCTTGGTGGTAGGTTGCACGGCTTGCAAGTTAGGCTACCGGCGTGTGTGTTTGGCATGTGCCAATGGCGCGTGCGGCCATGTTGACCTAGTTGCAAGTCTTGCAAACCTAGGGCGCTATGTTTGGCGTGGGCCAAAGGCATAGCGGCTTAGAAATATGGCTTGCGGCACGTGTTGGCATGTGCCAATGGCACGTGCCATGTTGACCAGTTGCAAGTCTTACAAACCTAGGCGCTAAGTTTGGGCGAAAGGCAAGCGGCTTGGTCTTGCACGTGTTGGCATGTGCCTATGGGCATGTTGACCTATGTTGCTATGTTTGGCGTGGGCCAAAGGCATAGCGGCTTGGAAATATGGCTTGCGACACGTGTTGGCATGTGCCAATGGCACGTGCGGCCATGTTGACCTAGTTGCAAGTCTTGCAAACCTAGGGCGCTATGTTTGGCATGGGCCAAAGGCATAGCGGCTTAGAAAATATGGCTTGCGACACGTGTTGGCATGTGCGGCCATGTTGACCTAGTTGCAAGTCTTGCAAACCTAGGGCGCTATGTTTGGCGTGGGCCAAAGGCATAGCGGCTTGGAAATATGGCTTGCGACACGTGTTGGCATGTGCCAATGGCACGTGCGGCCATGTTGACCTAGTTGCAAGTCTTGCAAACCTAGGGCGCTATGTTTGGCGTGGGCCCAAGGAATAGCGGCTTAGAAATATGGCTTGCGGCACGTGTTGGCATGTGCCAATGGCACGTGCGGCCATGTTGACCTAGTTGCAAGTCTTGCAAACCTAGGGCGCTATGTTGGGCGTGGGCCAAAAGCATAGCGGCTTGGAAATATAGCTTGCTACACGCGTTGGCATGTGCCAATGGCACGTGCGGCCATGTTGACCTAGTTGCAAGTCTTGCAAACCTAGGGCGCTATGTTTGGCGTGGGCCCAAGGCATAGCGGCTTAGAAATATGGCTTGCGGCACGTGTTGGCATGTGCCAATGGCACGTGCGGCCATGTTGACCTAGTTGCAAGTCTTGCAAACCTAGGGCGCTATGTTTGGCGTGGGCCAAAGGCATGGCGGCTTGGAAATATGGCTTGCGACACGCGTTGGAATGTGCCAATGGCACGTGCGGCCATGTTGACCTAGTTGCAAGTCTTGCAAACCTAGGGCGCTATGTTTGGCATGGGCCCAAGGCATAGCGACTTAGAAATATGGCTTGCGGCACGTGTTGGCATGTGCCAATGGCACGTGCGGCCATGTTGACCTAGTTGCAAGTCTTGCAAACCTAGGGCGCTATGTTGGGCGTGGGCCAAAGGCATAGCGGCTTGGAAATATGGCTTGCGACACGCGTTGGCATGTGCCAATGGCACGTGCGGCCATGTTGACCTAGTTGCAAGTCTTGCAAACCTAGGGCGCTATGTTTGGCATGGGCCCAAGGCATAGCGGCTTAGAAATACGGCTTGCGGCACATGTTGGCATGTGCCAATGGCACGTGCGGCCATGTTGACCTAGTTGCAAGTCTTGCAAACCTAGGGCGCTATGTTTGGCGTGGGCCCAAGGCATAGCGGCTTAGAAATACGGCTGCGGCACGTGTTGGCATGTGCCAATGGCACGTGCGGCCATGTTGACCTAGTTGCAAGTCTTGCAAAGATAGGGCGCTATGTTTGGCGTGGGCCAAAGGCATAGCGGCTTGGAATTTGGCGTTGTTGCCATGGTGCGCGAGGGTGCGGCTTGGTTTGGCATTGTTGCCATGGTGCGCGATATGCGGCTTGGTTTTGGCATTGTTGGCATGGTGCGCGATGCGGCTTGGTTTGGCATTGTTGCCATGGTGATATCGCTTGGTTTAGCATCGTTGCCATGGTGCGGTGCGGCTTGGTTTTGGCATTGTTGCCATGGTGCGCAGTATGCGGCTTGGTTTGGCATCGTTGCCATGGTGCGCGATATGCGGCTTGGTTTGGCATTGTTGCCATGGTGCGCGATATGCGGCTTGGTTTTGGAATTAGGGTTCGTGTTGAAAACCCTAATCTGTATTTTGAAAAAATACCCCTATTAATTATTTACACTGAGTTAAATGCTCTTAGTTAATGTGTTGCGGGTAACACTAGGTCATGGGGCTTTACAATTTTACCCTTTGTCTAAAAACCACCATCAACATTAAGTCTCGCTAGCTCGGAACGGGGGCTTTGTTGCGAGGTAAGCATAAGATGGTGACAAACTATTAACAACAAACCGTAAAGAAAATTGAAGGAGGGCTTGTCGACCTTTATAAATAGGATTTGGAATCCTTGCCTCGTAGTTTTGCACAAATCGGGAGGCTGGCATAATTGGTGGGCCCGGTGCAGCTTGGGCGACGTTGGGAAGTTGGCGTGAGTTGGGGCGAGTGTGCTAGCCGGTGGGACCGGGCGCGAAGTGTAGAAGCGTGCGTGCGTGACTTGGGAAGCACGAGGGCGTGACTTGGCTGGCGGAAACCATTGGGAGGACTTGGGCGGCATTGGGAGGTCGGCGCAACTGGTGAGGCTGGTCCAACTTGGAAACCATGCTTGCAGGCATGACTTGGGCAGCATTGGGAAGTCGCACCCTTTGTGGGCCCGCTTCTTACACGCATGATTTTTGTAAAAGGGAAATCCTTCCCTATTTCAAAGTCTTT
>JAJJWW010008524.1:0-72362 GCA_023531295.1 Papaver armeniacum
ACACTTTAGCGGAAATTTTGATTGGGTTGGAAAGGATTCGAGAAACTAAAGAACCGGAAATTCATCCTTTCGAATTCACGCGGCTTAAAAAATATAGTTACACAATCAAGACTCGACACTCGACACTTCAATTGAAATTCGATCGAGTTGGAACGAATTCGAGGGAAATGAAGAAACTAGAACTTCATCCTTTCACATTGAGATGATTTGCTTCAAAATTTAGTTACATAATCAAGACTCAACACTTCAACCGAAATTTTGATCGAGTTGGGAAGAATTCGAGAAAACCGAAGAAATCGGAACTTCATCCTTTCTAATTCACGTTGCTTAGTAAAATTTAGTTGCATGATCAAGACTCGACACTTCAACTCGAAATTTTGATTGAGTTGGAAATATTTGAGAAAACTGAAATCGGAACTTCATCCTTTCGAATTCACGCGATTTGGGTAAAAATATAGTTACACAATCAAGACTCGACACTTCAATTGAAATTATGATCGAGTTTTTTGATTAAAGTTCGATCAAGTTTTTTCATAATGAGAAATTACACTAAAAAATCACTTGATCATAGTCATTAGGGGTGATTATGCTTATTATGTATGTATTTCCTTTTAGTTCAATCAAAATATCCACAATTTTACAAGAAGATCACTCGATCGTACCTCGTAATGACCATGTATCATCTAATTCAATTCAATTGTGCTCATAATTCAGTCCAAATCTTAAGCTTAACATTATATATATTCGTTATCGATTTAGAAAAATTAAATATAAGATATGAGTTTATTTTCTTAATTAATATCCCGCAAATTTAGGGCTAACCCCAAACTAATTAGGGTTTACATAAAAGACAAAATAGGATGAAAATACTTGTATGCCCCTTCATAATCGGGTAGTTTAGTTAGCTACCGATTGCAAAATCTCATTTTTGGGACAACTCTATATTCGGTAGTTATATGAACTATTTTGACTCGATTATAGGCTCCACCAAATTAGAAAATAGAGGATTTTTGCAAAATCTCATTTTGGGGCAACTCTATATTCGGAGTTATATGAACTATCTTGACTACCGATTATGGTAGGATATTTGCAAAGAGGCCCATTGTATAACGGAAGTAAGGATACCTTCATTTGCTACTGATTATAGGCTCAACCAATGCAGCTTGAAAAGCTTTAAGTGGGACATGGACGTGGTAAGAATACAATTACACGATGCTATACAAGGGGTCCTGGGGGTCCGGCGAGCTCCCTCCCTACTGTGAAAACCGAGAAAATTTTTTTCTACGAGAAAATTGAATTTCGGTCTGTTTTTGGATTTTTTTCCGGTTTTCACCCACTTTTTACGCTCATTTAATCTCGCTTTGTGTTGCCCCTAATTCTTTTGGGGTAGCCCCTAAATTTGCCAGATTAATATAATTTATTTTATTCTTTTGTTTTTGTTTTTTTCTTTCTTTTTTAATAATGAAATTCTCCTTCTCAAATGCACACAGCTTTGCTTGCTTTAAGAAAAAAAAATGCACCTAGCTTCGATACACGTGCACTATCACACCAGTATACCATTTTTTTTCCAAACACCAAACTTTAAAACAAACGATACGGGATACTGATCTTCGCTATCAATGGAGAAAATACACCAAACCTAACCTAAAACCCTTCAATTACACGCAGAAGTTTCCATCTCTCTCGGTCCAGCATTTCCCTCTTCTTTCTTGGATCACGTATTTTCTCTTCTCTCATGAATCACCATTGCGAATCTTCATTATCGATTGTGTAAGAGTCTTTCTTGATTGTTAAATTCAACAACATTTGAATCTTCAATGTTTGTTCATTAATGTATATTCTATCTCATAGGACTAATTCAAGAAAGAAAAGTAGAAGAAATTGTCGAAACTCAATTAGATTCAACCACAATTGGGGAAAAGGGTAAATTTCTCGCTTAGTTTTTGATTTACAACTTTGTATTTGATTTCAATCAATTTCTCTCGCAAATCCCTATTCGATTTCAATCTATTTAACGAAACCTTCAACAAATGTGCTAAGCCATATAACGATCCGCTAAGTTTGGTTCAACGAGCTTTGTCCTCGCTTCATACAATTATAAGAGGGTTTCTCATAAATTGATTAAACTACACAACAGCTAACCCTAACAACACAGGTATGTAAAGATTCAAACTTTCCTCCTTTCCCAAAGAAAGATAAATTTCTAAAGGCATTCCCCGGAACATTTTAATTAAATGTGAGGCAAACCAAGTCGAGAAGCAAAGCCTTAATACATGTTTTATAGTGCATCTACAAGACAATAATAAACTTACATTATAAGTATTAGAATTCAAGGTTTAATTTTTCTTCTCTCATTGCTTCCCCAATCACTCGTCGTTGCTTTCCATGTTTGTCACCACCATTTTCGTCTCGCCATCTTGGTCTTCGTAACTTGGTTCTTTCATTAGAATAATATGCTTGCACAATCAAATCCAAATCATTAAATGTGTGCTTGATCACTTCGCCATTTCTTTTATAACCCTTCTTCATTAGAGCTCTGCCCAATGTTAATTTGATATTTCATAGAACCACCAAAGACCAATCCAAAGGACCTGGTGGTGCGGCTATAGGTACAATGACAACATTATTAGCTACGAGTGCATTCATGGTGTGAGCTAATGTTGATGTGTATGATACTTTCTACTAATCTCCCGTTCTTGTTTTGAAGATGATGATCGATATCAAATCTCCTAGTTTTGTTTGTTTTAACCATTCTAGTTCGCCACCGATGCATTCCCGAATACTCATGAGCTAACTCAATTGTGTTTTCACATTCTCGTACTTGGTGAGTTGGTTCTCAAAACTCAAGTATTTTGGTCGACATAATCTTGCGTAGCTTCATCCGAAAATTCTAATTTCGAATGAATCAAAGCCGAGAACATGATGTTGTCTACAAATCTGGTGAGAAGCTATATCAAGAAGGGGTCAAGAGGAAATAATAGGTACCCTTAAATGTAATATGTACACATACTTGTAGTCTCTATTTGTCTTAGTGTTGTGCTTTCACATACCACGAATGCCGCAAGAACCATGTTTGATGGATGAATAATTTTGTGGGTTGCTATCTATTCTAGGAATTAACATATTCATACTATTCTAGGACTTCTTGGTGGCATTCAAAACCCCACGAAGCACCGACCCTCAAAGTCCCGACAAACGTATTTTTAAAATAATTAACCTTAACACTTTTTCACTTGATATCTTTGTGTATACACTATACAACCCGCTTTAATCTAGGTTGGAAAGTACCCCATGTGATTTTTCTTTCTTTTGTGGAAAAGATTTCTTTTCTTTCGGACACACAAAATATGTTCATATCATCGTAGTGGCAGACTGAATTAGGAGTTTGCATAATTCATGAACATTAGAGTTCTTTATCGATCGATGTGACTTCACATCTGCCTAAAGAAAAAAGATTAGAGTTCTCGAGACTTATACAAGTTTCCAACTATAAAAATTATGGAACCGATTGCTTTGGAACATACTACTTATAATATGATATTGCAAGTTAGTCCGATAAATTTAAAACCTAGAGTCAAATACCGTTACCATTCAATTTGAATTCTTAGAAACAGGCTCGCCATGGGTACTTATAGCGTGTGATCCTTTCCCCTAGTATCATGGACTACGTTCAGTTGTATGCTGTATCACTTTGCATTAAGAGAAAATGTAATTGCTGGTAGACCTATAAAGGCTACATCTAAAAACTTACATTTATGCTTTGAGTGATTTTTTTAAACATAAAGAAATTGAAGTGCAAGTGATGTATTTGATCTCGTTGGTTCTCTTTGCATTTCGTAATGGATAAACCGGATGAGTACCGATAGAACTAAAAACGTTACATAGACGGAGTCGCGGCATTTCGCGATATGCTATCAACCATCTCATGAAGAAGGGTGAGACATATGATGAATTTCTTATGTTGTGTCCATGTATGGATTGTTTAAATCACTTCGCATGTTTAGTTGGCGATGTAGAACATCATTTATTCTTAAATGGAATCGATCAAACGTATACTACTTGGACTAAGCATGGGGAAGAGGATGAGGCAACTAGTAGTAGGCCGGTTAACGCCAACAATGGTATGCATGATGAATTTAAAGATTTTGGAATGGGAACTCCCACCGATGCTCCGTGATGAAGATTTTGGAACGGGAACTCCCACTGATGCTCCGCAGACACTATAGATATGATGAATAAAAGAGTTCGCAGATGATCCTATAAAGTTTAAAAAGTTACTTGAAGATGCTTGAAAAGCCTTTATACGAAGGATGCCCCAACTTCACAAAGTTGTCCGCCATTGTGCAACTGCTCAAGTCAAGAGTAAGCACGGTGCATCCGACATGTTTTATAATGAACTATTACCCTTGTTAAAGGACATGCTTAAAAGAAGGTAATTTAATGGTGAGGAGTACATATCGTGCCAAGAAAATATTGAAATCAATGGGTTCAAGGCTACACAAAGATCCATACATGTATCAATAACCGCATTTTTATAGAACGAGTACAAGGATGAAAAAGTGTGTCCTACTTGTAAAGCATCCAGATGGAAAGTTGACAGGATGGTAAAGTGTATGAGAATGTTCCAAAGAAAGGTATTGTGGTACTCGAGGCATCATCCCAAGATTTCGGCGGTTGTTTCAATCGAAGGCCACACAGAAAATTTGATATGGCATCATACCACTAGAAAAAAGACAGTATTTTACGTCATCCAAATGACTCACATGCTTGGAGAGAGATAGATAATAATTTCCTTTAAATTAAAGGCGATCAAGTAAATGCGGTTAGTCAATGTTTCTACCGATGGAGTGGATGTAAACAAAGGCACCAAACATCACGTTGTATGGCCACTTTTGGTTGTGATTTACAACCTTCCACCTGGGAGCTGTGTATGAAGAGAAAGTTCATCATGTTGTCGTTACTTATAGATCCATGCTCCGAAACAACATCGATGTCCTTTTAGAACCTCTTGTTAAGGATTTTCAGCTTCTTATTTGAGAAGGGAAAGAGAACATGGGATGCATATGCCCAAGAAATGTTTACTCTACGTGCAGTTGTTTTGTGGATAATAAACAATTATCCTGCTTCTTGGTACACTATGTGGTTGTCGCTACATCGATATCATGGTTGTGTAGGTCGGGAAAAAAACTCACAAAGATTAGACTTGATGACTCAAACAAGAATGTTTATGTAGGTTATAAAAGATTTTTACCGTATGATCATCCATTCGGGAGTGCGTAAGAAGGCATTTGGCGGAGAACAAGAGTGGGAGACTTTCCAATACCAATGGCCAGGGAAGAAATATATGAGGAGGTAAAGCGCATAAAGAATTCATGGGGAAAGAAGGGGAAGAATGCTCAAGAGGAAGACGCAGGCTACACTTGAAAAGGTGGAAAGATGAAGCGCATCAAAAACGAAGATTAAACGCACCATAAAAATTTCAAAGGAACTCGACAAGTCGTGAGGAAGAGGAAGCGTGGAAGCCACTTATCGGAGCAAGTACAATATATGGCACGACTACTTAGATATTGGCGTTATAATGATGTCCAACATTGTATTGACTTCATGCACGCTTAAAAGAATGTGGGCCAAAGTCTTGTTGGAACGCCGCCTGCACAACCGGAATTCAAAAATGGATTAAATGCCGATTGATTTGTGCGTTTAGGTTAAAACCGAGTTGCAACCTAGGCGAGATGACAAAGGAACGATACTTCAAGTAAAGATGTTATACATTAACCATCGAAGAAAAAGACATATTCTTGGAGACACTATCCGAGTTAAGAGTTCCGGGAGGGTATTGTTCGAATTTTTCCACCCTTGTGAACCAAAAAGAGCGTAAGTGATCGGACTTAAATCTCATGATTATCATATGCTTATGCAACAATTTTTGCCCGCCGCATTCGATCAATTATGCCTACACCGTGAGATATGCTATTATCGGGTTTTGTTTCTTCTTCAAATCAATATACGCCAAAGAAATCAACGTGGAAGAGCTAGATAAATTGCAAGAGGATCTCTGTGTGACGTTATGCTTACTAGAGAAGTATTTTCTTCCATCCTTTTTCGACATTATGATTCATTTAACTGTACATCTTACCAGGGAAGTAAAATTATGTGGTCCGGTTTGCTTTCGATGGATGTATCCTTTCGAAAGGTGTATGAAGGTTATCAAGGGGCATGTGCGTAACAAGAATCAACCTTGTGGATGCATTGCCGAAGAGAATGTTGAAGAGACGATTGAGATATATTGTGAGTACCATAGAAGCATCGGGACAATTGGTATTCCATTGGATAGGCATAATACATCTCACGCATGGTCCGGATTCTCAAACTGCATGGATGGAGAACCGCTATCACCGAGAGCCGTGTAAAGTTACCCGTGACCAGTTGAGACAAGCACATTTCTATGTAATGGAGAACACGCCTGAAATTGGGCCCTACATAGAGTAAGTATTAATTTGTTTATTTTCCTTTTTTTTTCCGAGAGTTCAAAATATAATAACATTGGTTATTGTACATACCCAGCCGACACAAGCTCTATTTGCAAACCGAATATTCTACTAAAAACGAGCATGGCTGGAGAAAGAGCACTTTAACTCGTTTGGCGATTGGTTAAGAAATGAGGTAATAGGTTGTAGAAAATGTGTCATGTTTGATGTGTTATATTCCTTTATAGTCAAGGTTCATCCTAGTAATGAATTTCGGGTTGAGAAAGAGTTGGCAGTCGACAGGACAAAAAGTATCTCGTAGAACTTAAGATGGATATCACATGGCCCGCACTACGAAGTAACGAAATACACCGTATATCGCATCAATGGATATCTATTCCGCACAAAATCTCGTGATGGTAAAATTCACCGCAATAGTGGGGTTAGCGTTGACAAATGACATGCACATATCTAGAGATGATGGCGTAACATATGGTAAATCGTCTTATTATGGTGTCTTGGAAGAGATATGGGAGTTAGATTACGGTGAAAGAAATGTTCATTTGTTCAAGTGCAATTGGGTTGACAATAAACGCGGGTCAAAAGAGATAGTCTTGGCTACAAGATTGTTGAGCTTACTATGTTGGGACACAAAATGATCCTTTTATTTTAGCCTCACAAGCTAGACATGTATTTTATGTCAAAGACCAACTAAATAAGAAAAAAAGTCTATTGTTTTTGTGACACCTCCCAAACATTATAGAGATGCGTATGATGATGATGGCAACGATGAGGAATTCAAGACATGTAGTTTTTTCGGAATGATAATATCTTGCCGGTAGATCCACAAGACTTGGGTAAAGAATCTCGAAATGATTACTTCCGAATCGATCACGGGGTTTACTTATACACAAGCTAAAATGACACTCCCGCTGGTACGCCGCTTTATTTCCTTTAACTGTGGTTATTCGAAGGTTAGTGACATGATTTTGATAGAACGAAAATGATGACCCTTTTTTGTTTATTCTGTTCCTTTGGGATGCTCTAAAAAAATAACATGATTTCATTCGTGTCTCATATGGAACTTCAATTGCAATTGCTACTCTTGTACTTGGCAACTTTATACCTGGTCACTTTTAAATAGAGATCCTAGAGAATGACAGGTTGGTATGTTTTTTGTCATGTTGCTTAAAATGTTGGTATTTATTTTTGTTATATAGTGAAACGTTTATATCGCTTTGTTGTGTGATCTCTTTGAGTCTTGTGCATTTTGGTTGACATTTATGAAATTAGATATCTCAATTTCATGTTGTTGGTAGCTTAAGTTAGGTTCGTTTCCGAAAGTTCTGCCGACTTTGCCGCCTTTGGAACTTGGTTGTCAACTTTCCATTGAGTACTTTTGACTTGCTTAATGCCAAATTCCCGATCAGGCTATCCGCTAATTTTTGTATTTTTGTTTTCTTGCTCTTATTATTATTAGCTTCTTTCCCACACTACCGTATGTTTCCCGAGCTTAATCTTTGACCGGTAAAATGTTAGCTACAAATCCACATATATATGTGAAGTTTAGTTCTTGTGATTCTTTATACAAGTACAAAGATACCATTTGCTGTAATTTTTATGGTGGTCATATACATATTAATTCTTTTCTTGTTTAAATTTTCTATTGTTTAAATTTCGGGATCGCAATTGTCGGGCCAATTGGGAAGGAATGTAGCCGTGATTGCTAGTGCCGCAAATCTTGTTGTTTAGTTTCCTGAAAGTTAATTAGTCCATCATTTTTCATCGAAAATTGTTTATGTCTTTATTTTTGGGAAAAACAGAATGACTGTTATAGGCTAGTGAAATATTGGATGAGTTTTGTAACTTTTGCTTGGTTAATTGACATTGTTGATGCCTAATCTTAGCGAAAGATATTCAATGACTTTGTTGAGTTACTCGTGTGCAATAAAAGATATTGACTTTGCAGAGTTACTATGTGCATAAGTTTTCATGTTTCGTCATGTGTTCTATTTTGCTCAAAAATGTAAAATGCATCATCCTGTCGCATCTTTTTCTTTGTTGTAATTGATAAATTTCTTATGAAGAAAAATGTTGCATAGCCCGACATTTTATCATCGAGCTTACTTTCTTACGTTCGTGGTTATTGAATTTGTTTTGTGATGTTGAACAATATTCTATGATTAATCTACTCTCTCCATCGCCAATATACGATGGCACCTTTTTCAATCAATAGTGCGAAACATTTGGTTTTATGATGAAGCAAATGATTACGTAAGTCTCCAACTATATCCGCCCGACCAATATACAAAAATAAAAGGTAAAAAAGATAAAACGCAAAAAATAAAACACTTCAATTAGCTTGATCGAGGAACCGATAAACATCTACATGCCATATGATAATCCAAAAAATTTGAAATTCATGTAGCTATATGTCTATCTTTGGACATGTTGGACAACTGTGTCTATTTCTTAATAATCCCAGTGGCTAATTTATTTAATTTTGCCTCGAAGAATTAAAGTGTCTATTGAACCCAACTTTTTGGACACATAAAAGAATCAAAGTGGCCAAATAATTTTGTTTTCCGCCTCGCCTGAATAGGCGTGTTTATTTCCACCCTACGCATTAGACACGCACACAATTGGTTAACGTGACCATGTACCTATCTATGGCTACATGTCATGGGTTTATACTTAAAACCATGGACAAATAGTATCCTATGGCTACAGGAGAGTGATCAATGTGGCCACAACAACAATATAGGCCTGTAGCCACGGAAAAATATTTTGGTGTGGCTAGGCTTTTGATCTGAAAATGTGGCCTATGTGACAGTTTGTACTAGTGTTTGGAGAAGTCTTTGCGGATCTTCACGTGTGAAGAAATTGGATTGCTTATCCCCTTCTACTGGTCGCTCAAGAGCAACGCGAGCCTCTTCATCTATAAACGCGCGTCCTGCTCGAAGTATCTTTTGTCTTTTCATCAAATCAACTTGGCCTTTAAAGGAGGTCGGTTTCTCCGGATCTTCCAAAAGATCTTGCCCCGATGGTGAGTGGCGTCTCGGGGTTGGAGCCGCCATGCCAAGAACCGTTGGGGTGGCGGAAGTAGCTCTGGTTCTTGTGATCGTAAGTGTATCGTGCGAGATGACACGGTTTTAATCACGAAGTCTTGGAGCCATGGAGTTGTTTGAGCGGCGAGGATGGTGGCCGGAAGGGCGCAAGATGTTAGCGCCGGGAAGGGGATGCGAACCGGTTAGCATAGAGCGTGGTACCGCGGCCGGCATGCGCGTGCGGCATGTGTGCCGGCAAGCGCGTCTCGGCAAGCGTCGGAAAACGCTTCGGGCAAGCGCCGGCATGCGCGTCTGGCAAGCGCGTCGAGGTAAGCGCATCCCGGAAACGCGTCCGGTGAGGGCGCCGGATCGTCTTGGAATGGGCGACTTGGTGTGGACGCTGGCTTGGATTTCTATGGTGTGGACCATTGGCTTGGCACGTGGTGCTGGCTTGGCGTGGCTTGGACTTGTTCCTCGCGGGCCCGCTTGCCTCTTCCCATACGTAGCTCAAACAGAAATCCTTTCCTTATTCAATTTCAAAAGTGTTATGCTTATGAAATGGGTTGGCTCCTTTTTACCTCGTATCTTTGTTATCACGTCATGGTGTTAGCGGTAGCGCGGTAGTGACAAAGTGGGCAAGCATATCCCCCAGCCTATGTACTCCAGCGTTTCTTTTTCAATTTGTTTTATTGTTTTCTTGTCTTTGGTGTAAACCGTAGCCATAGGTATGCCTTTCATAAACTTTTGGAAATACTTCATCATAAATAATTCTTCAAATGTCACCGTAGTAACGTCGCTAATAGTGATGTAATTGTTATTGTGCAAAGTAGGTATGTACGGGTAGTGAATTTTTTTTCTTTTTGAAAGGCAAACAAAGCGCACAGTTTATGGTTTTTGTCTTCGGATTTCTTGGGTTGATAGATAAATGTTAGCTTTTGAGGATATTGGATTATTTCGGGATGAATGGTTTTGATAAAATGACCTCGATTATATTTTGGGAAAGGAATATTGCTTTTATGAAAGTGTGTGCTAGCAATAGGCACAATACTAATAGTATGACGGTTTTACTAAGGCAAAAGATCGTATGTCTTGCGCAATCTAAATTTACTCACTTCATGGGTTTTTGTGAACACGCCCCTCTCTATGTGAAAGGCGGCTTTGCAAAGATCGTCGGCAAGTCCCCAATCGTTGATAGCATCTTCGGCGAGTCCCAGTTTCTCGTGTAGTTTTTGCAACGGGTAACCGGTCGTACGGTAGTTGAGCCTGGGACAAGTGGTAGCATCTTAAGCCAAGTCCAAGCTTCTTGTGTAGTTTTTATGACTAATAATCGGGTCGTCGGAGTAGTTACGTCGGAATTTGAGTCGCCTTCCCCTACCATCTTGACATCCGGGTCGAAGAACGAGATCGACATACCCGACATTGTAGCCGATAGATCAATCCTCCCGCCGTGGTCGCCAATTGTTTATGGGTGAAAATCGTTTCGCCGATTTCCAAGCAAATTGGTAGGTGAGTGAGAAACGGTTTAAACCCTAAACAAATGTGCTGCACGTGAGCACTTTATGATTCGAGAGATCAATCCGTACAAGTCCGCCTAAACCAAGAAATGGCCGTTCCAGACTTGCTTTGGTCACAAAGTGGAGGAGAAGGGTTGATTTGGAGAGGGAAGCAAAGAAAGGTGTTGAGACCAGCTTAGTTCCGGAGAGTAGTGTCTCGACTTGTATCGTAAAAGTGAAAGCTTAGGAAGCTTGCAAGAGATGAAAGCTTTTGGAGAGCTTGCAAAGTTGCCTTTTACGAGAGTGTAGTATTTTTCTCCGACCGAGACTTGTTGTCCGGGTGGAAATAGGTAAGACCTATTTATACGAGGTCGAGATTGAAACGTACCGCCCTCATGAAGGAAGAGAGTAAAGGGTGAAATAATGGGAGGAGGTGGTAACCGCATGGTGTTAATGGGTGAAAACGTTTTCATCATTATTTCCTCATTTATTTGACCGCTTTATTCCTTTTCACGCTTTCTTAATGTGAGCGTAGTGTACGCTGTAAAGTCTGTGGACCGCCAAACCAAAAACCGGAAAGCATCCCCCGTTTGTGTTGATATCTCGTTGGTTGCACCCCGAGTGCAAGTGGCGCCGCTTAGTGGCGCGTGTGGCATGTGCCATTGGCATGTGAGGAATGCCCTTGTTGTGGGTTGTACTTCGAGCGCAAGTGGCAATGCCAGAGTCGCTAGTGGCGTGCGTGGCATGTGCGAATGCCTTGGTGGTAGGTTGTACGTTGAGTGTAAGTGGCAATGAGCCGCTAGTGGCGTGTGTGGCATGTGCCAATGGCATGTGCGGGAATGCCTTGGTGGTAGGTTGCACGGTTTGCAAGTTAGGCTACCGGCGTGTGTGTTTGCATGTGCCAATGGCATGTGCGGAATGCCTTGGTGGTAGGTTGCGAGGTTTGCAAGTTAGGCTACCAAATGTGTGTTTGGCATGTGCCAATGGCATGTGCGGAATGCCTTGGTGGTAGGTTGCACGGTTTTGCAAGTTAGGCTACCGGCGTGTGTGTTTGGCTTGTGCCAATGGCATGCGTGGACGTTAGGGGTAGTGGCCTTGGTAGGAAAAGCTACAATGAGCATGTTGGCATGTGCTAATGGCATGCGTGGTCGTTAGGGCCGTGGCCTTGGTAGGAAAAAGCTACCCGTGAGCATGTTGGCATGTGCCAATGGCATGCGGGTCAGTTAGCGGCGTGGCCTTGGCAGTGAAAAGCTACCAACGAGCATGTTGGCATGTGCCAATGGCATGCGTGGCCGTTAGGGCCGTGGCCTTGGTAGGAAAAAGCTACCGCCGAGCATGTTGGCATGAGCCCGATGGCATGCGTGGCCGTTAGGGCCGTGGCCTGGTAGGAAAAGCTACCAATGGAGCATGTTGGCATGTGCCAATGGCATGCGTGGCCGACTTGGCCTAGGTTGCATGGTTTGCAAGCCTAGGGCGCTATATTTGGCATGTGCCAATGGCATACGGCTTGGAAATATGGCTTGTAAGGCGGTGTTGGCATGTGCCAATGGCACGTACGGCCATGTTGACCTAGTTGCACGTTTTGCAAGCCTAGGGCGCTATATTTGGCATGTTCCAATGGCATAGCGGCTTGGAAATATGGCTTGTGGTACGTGTTGGAATGTGCCAATGGCACGTACGCCATGTTGACCTAGTCGCACACGTTTTGCAAGCCTAGGCGCTATATTTGGCATGTGCCAATGGCATAGCGGCTTGGAAATATGGCTTGTCGTACGTGTTGGCATGTGCCAATGGCACGTACGGCCATGTTGACCTAGTTGCACGTTTTGCAAGCCTATGGCGCTATATTTGGCATGTGCCAATGGCATAGCGGCTTGAAATATGGCTTGTGGTACGTGTTGGCATGTGCCAACGGCACGTACGGCCATGTTGACCTAGTTGCACGTTTTGCAAGCCTAGGGCGCTATATTTGGCATGTGCCAATGGCATAGCGGCTTGGAAATATGGCTTGTGGTACGTGTTGGCATGTGCCAATGGCACGCATCTCAAGCCATGTTGACCTAGCTGCATGTTTTGCAAGCCTAGGGCGCTATATTTGGCATGTGCCAATGGCATAGCGGCTTGGAAATATGGCTTGTGGTACGTGTTGGCATGTGCCAATGGCACGTACGGCCATGTTGACCTAGTGCACGTTTTGCAAGCCTAGGGCGCTATATTTGGCATGTGCCAATGGCATACGGCTTGGAAATATGGCTTGTGGTACGTGTTGGCATGCAGCCAATGGCACGCACGGCCATATTGACTAGTTGCACGTTTTGCATGCCTAGGGCGCTATATTTGGCATGTGCCAATGGCATAGCGGCTTGGAAATATGGCTTGTGGTACGTGTTGGCATGTGCCAATGGCACGATGGCCATGTTGACCTGGGCTTGCACGCTTTTTGCAAGCCTAGGGCGCTATATTTGGCATGTGCCAATGGCATAGCGGCTTAGTTTGGCATGGTTGCCAATGAGTGCGCGATGAGTTTGGTTTGGGCCGCCGCCATGGTGCGCAAGCAGCGGGCTTGGTTTTGGCGCCGTTGCCATGGTGCTGAAAAGGCGGCTTGGTTTGGAATTGTTGCCATGGTGCGCAGCAGTGTGCGGCTTGGTTTGGCATTGTTGCCATGGTGCGCAGCAGCTTGTTTGGCATTGTTGCCATGGGCGCCAAGTAAGGGCATTGGTTTGGCATTGTTGCCATGGTACGCATGTGTGCGCTTTGGTTTCGCATTGTTGCCATGGTGCGTGTGCGGCTTGGTTTTGGAATTAGGGTTCCGTGTCGAAATCCCTAATCCGGTATTTTGAAAAAATACCCCTATTAATTATTTACACCTCGAGTTAAATGCTCTTAGTTAATGTGTTGTGTAACACTAGGTCATGGGGTTTTACGATTTTACCCCTTGTTTAAAAACCACCATCAACACCTGCATATTCTATGAGTTGTCTCCAGCTGCCAGTTGAAACGACAAAACAGATTGATGCATTACAAAGGATTTCGGTGTGGGTTTTAGGAAAAAGGGGAACATACATCACTTCATGGAAAAAACTTGGTCTACACAAGAATTTAGGAGGCCGAGGTTTTAGAGATTTAAAAATCTTAAACCAAGCCCTCCTTATCGAAGTTCTGGAGGATATGTATCAACCCGTGATGATCAATGGGTGAGAGCTGATGGTAAGCCAAATACTGTTACTACTATACTTCATACAAACTATAAAGCCAATCGTTTTGGTCTTAGAGGTGCAAATCCCTTTTATTAAAGCTAATTGCAGATGGAGAGTGGGTATAGGCGACAAAGTGAAAATTTGGCTTGATGTTTGGGTGGTTGGTATGTCCGAGCCACCGATCCCAAAACAAGGAATACAAAAATAGTGAAGATTACATATGGGTGAAAGAGTTAATAACTTTAGAAGGTAAGAAGTGGAACACTTATTGTTCAAGAGTTGTTTGACATGGAACCGCAAGCTTAATATTCAGACAGATGCGGATACCGTAAGCGGTGATGATAAGCTTATTTGGAACCTTACAAGGAATGGAATATTCACATTGAAGTCAAGATATAACAAGCTCCACGAAATCAGCTTGGGAGATACGTAGTGTCTTTTAAAATACAAAACACTAAGTCGATGGAAAGACTGTGGGATATTCAAACTGTCGCGAGTAAAACACTTTTTGGTGGAAGTGCCTGCCGATATCTTGCCGACAAACGTGAGACTCTCAATATCAAGTAGACATATTAATGTAACCGCCCACTCTACAACCAAGCATGAAGAAGATACAATACATGTCCTCTTCAATCGTCATTTCTATAGGGCCGTGTGGATGCTTATCCTCCGAGGGTCGTCTTTTTATCGGGGAGCTTACACGAATATCGCGCAACGTTTGAATCTGGATAAATACGTGAAATGAAATAGTTTGAACACTAATTGGCTTAATCTAGCCATGATAGTGTCGTGGACTATCTGAAATGCACGATGTGACCTTCAGTTCCAACAGAAAAAGGCAAACCCTCAAACTGTAGCTGCAAAGACTATCAGTTTTGCTTCATACATAGAGCAGTTGAACACTAAACAAAAACCTAAAGTTTCAACTGGGTCTCATACTCCTACAACTCGCATTGGAGTCCATCTCATTTCTCCCTTCTTTATTAGTAACTCGTGATGCATCTTACGACTTAAATAACTGCCTAACAGAGTTGCTCTCATCCTACCTGATTTTGCGAGGTAATTGGCGGGAAGCTCGCCAAATGCTATGCAAAGAATGAAGGATTCGGTAACAGCTGCATGCATGACGTTCTTTGATGCGTGGGGCCAAGTGGGGAAGGGAATTGCGCACTCTCATGTAGTTATCGAAACTCGAATAAAAGGTGAGCTGCACTAAAACACTAATTTAACGTTTTTTTCATTTTCTTCTGATATCTGTTACAAACTATAGTAACACTTCGACCCCATAATGGGACCCTAGCTAATGTTTCAATTGGTTATCTACAAAAAAGAATAAAATGGAGGAAATAAAATTCTGAAATTATTTTGAAGATAAAGCTCGGAATCAGCATCCCAGATGGTCATTCATGGCTCCCTTGATGATGCACTCTTGATGAGGTCGTCATATAAAATGTACATTAATCACAGAACGAAAAAATGAATATTCTGAGCCAACCGTTGTTTGCACAAATTAAGTACAGAGAGTGCATTTGCTTGCAGTGCCTGCAAACCAATATAGCTGAATTTCGTTGACAATTAGCGGGAAAAAACTAACAAATGAAAATAAAAACAAAAATAAATCAAATCCAAGGTTTTCTTTTTGATTCAAGGAGATTACGAAGAACGCACATTAGCAATGTCATCGGGAAAAAGTTAGCATGCCGCCAAGATGTAGCTGATGATCTTAAGGACAACCACATGCTTTTGATCAAAATTATGATGTTACTACTCGGGGCGTTATTTTGCAGCAGCTCTACAGTAAATGGAAAAGCCATGCTTCCTATCGGGGGCACTGGCTTATGTTAGAACTAGACATGTATTTTTTGGATATGTGTTTGCAGAATTTTGAAGATATCAAGTTGCGCATATATGTGGGGTGTTGTTGGCGATATTTCCCATGATTTGGATGAAAAACTCTTTGCATCTCGTATTGGTTGTGTCAGAGACTAACCTAGCAGCGTCCAGCGAGCTTCAATTCCAAGCACTCGAGCAAGTCAATCTATCTAAAACTTCACTTTGTTGACACTTTTTTCTCCTGTGAATCACAATGCCAAACCATCTGCAGTTGTCCGTAGTATTTTTTCACCATTCAATTGCCACTTTGCGAACAAGTCTTCTCGATACATGATATATACTCGATTTGCCATCTGAGTACGCAACTCATACTTGTATAAGTCGCCTTAATATGTATAAGTCGATACTTATATACTCATACTTGTATAAGTCGCCTTACTATGTTTAAGATGAGATAAGTCGCCTTACTATGTTTAAGATGAGATCTCACAGAGAGGTCGATCATTAAATGTGACCACCATTTAATAAAGCCTGTTATAAAGCCAGATGTGATTTTCTGAACAATTACTATGTGAATGATTGTTGGAACAGAAAGTCAAGTTAGGCGCTTAAATGGCGACTAGACTAAGATCTGTATGGCGTATGCTTTTTATGTTGGACATGCCCATTTGAGTGGGAGAAACGCCATAGCATACACTTTGTGATGTATGTGCTAAGTCGACCGATTGTGAGGGCGATGAATGATTCCCTGCTTCATTGTTGTGTGAGCCACTGGATTAATATCCAATTCATTTACCCCTTTGACTTGAGTTTATGTCATGAAGAGGATACTTAATGATGCTACTTTAGCATGTTTTCTAATACGATGCAACTTCCCGTATGATGATACATGTCTAGGAAAGCTGTTAAGTTGAATTGGAACGATATGAATTTCTTGGAAGAAAATTTGATGATACACCATGAATTGTGACTCGAGTCGGCCGGCGTTTTTCGTTCTGTCGAAAATCATGAGTACAATTGATAAATTGTACATGGGTGCAATATTGCTTGCTAGAGGGATTAAGAGTATTGTGTCAGGTGTAGTCAAATTATCTGAGGTAATGAGATACAAACATTCTTTGTGAAGGGTTGATGTCTCCATGCAGACTCGTAATGAGGTTCTAGTATGGAGCTCCAAAAATGAAGGTATCTCGGCGGTCGCACAAACTATTTACTAATATGAACGTGTTTCTCTGAGGACTTTTGATTGGGAAACATGCTGGCGTTACACACACTATGTGTGAGTGGGAGATGTTGGAAATATGGGCACCCATTATGTGTGTGCATGCCCAAAGTCCATCTTGGGTGGATGAGTAAAGAACATGTGTCTTGTTTCTTGCCACCATGTATTTGCATGATGCTAACAAGTGTTTAATCACTTACTCCATGTGTTTAGTCCATGCTAACAAGTGTTAGAACTTGCTCCAAGTGTTTGGTTCTTCCTTGACACTTGCCAAGAGAGGATACATGGAGTTTAAGTATAAATAGGCTTCTAGTTTCATTTGTTGAAACATAATAATAATAAGTAGAAGAAAACACTACAACTCAATAGTAGTGAGTTTAGCAAGAGATAAACCAAGTATGGAGAATAAGCTAGAGAGTCTAAGTGACCATTCTAGTTAGCTAGCAAAGTCTTCTAGTATTCAAACATTAGTTGTAGAATCACCAAAATCCCTTACTGTCCTTTGGAGAAGAAGTTGAAGTTTTATACGGTATTTAGTTTGTGGAAATATAGTTTGTGCTCATTTTTGTGGCACCTACTCACCACCGAGTTTGGAGGTTCAAGAACGTGAAACTAAGTGATCCGTTGGTTCGACGTCATCCTCATTTGGAGCGATTACAATGTACGAACTAATAACCCGCTTCCGCATTTGATTTGTTCAACTTACATATATATATATATATATATTAGTTATATATGATTAACAATTGCAATATCGTTACTATATTTTCCATGGAAGAGAAGCGTGAGAAAAAGGGCCTTGACTTTGTTATATGATGCTGTGTTGTGTATAAACGTGTTCATTACCCAGCATTGATGAGGTTGGTTGGTTGGTGCTGTTTTCATGTATGCTGGGCCTGGACGGACATTTTTTTTATGCACACTCTCAGCTTTTTGCTAATCCAATCAATGCCGTAAAAGAGTATTAAAAGTGTTCATTAATCCAACAGCAACCGATAAGCATAAAGGGGGCAAAGTTTGCCCGTTGACGATTTACAAACCCAAATTTTAATTCAGGAACAAAATACAACCTTTATTTGTTAAAAAATGGTCCAACTCCGATGATTTCAGTGTGGTGGTGGTTGCAGTGGTGTATTGCAAGCTAATATATTTTACATGATCAAAGTGACATCAAATAGGCAGGGTAGATATACACACAATTTCCATTCACCTTTTTGAGTTTATTGCTGCAATTTTCTTCCACTTTAATGAAAACTAGGACCTTATGCTTTTAAAAACCAACGAGCAGAGAATTTTGAGCTTGACATGAATAATATTATGAACTAATTCCTCTAGAATCAAAGGAGAAAGGCCAAGGAGAAAAAAAAAAAAAGAAGCAATTAGAGGCACAAGCAACGGCAAAAATCAACCTGTATCAAAACAGCTCTACAAGTACTCTAATATCAGTAATAATGCTTATTGAAATCCTATCTAAATTTGACAGTGATGCAGGGGCTATTTTACGACATATTCCTTCCTATTTTACAATATATGTAACTACAGATCTAAACATACCAGAGTTTTTGTGAATGGAAAATTAAGAAAGAAAAAAATGTGATACTAAACAACCTAGCAGAAGTTGGACATACTAGCCTGATGCTTTAGAAGACCTAATTTTTTTATATACTTTCAAGAGCTACGTTTTAACTTTATACATAACCATACAAAAAACTTCTACCATAGAAAGGATTCTACATGTCAAGCATATATGTCAATGTCAGTGACCTGCCTTTCTATCTGAAACTGGACATCGATGGCCTTCTACCTGTTTAAAGAAACCTCCCTGTAAGAAAGAAGGGAGTGAAAATAAGAAAAGGTCGAACAATGTGGGAAACAAATCATAAGAATTGACTATCATGGTTATGTGTTGCGACATACTAAACAATAGTTACACTTTCACATACAAAAGCAACTTGGGGCTAAGAAGACTTCAATCAATGATTCAGGGGAACTGAAAATTTCCAGTACTACGAGCGTATTTTAAACGTCTATCACATTTCAAGCAACACACTTCTATATACCCATACTAGATGAGGGGTCTATACATTTCTTGTGGAAACATGTGGAGGGCCTGAACTCAAAACTATCTATATCAGAATATTCATAATTTAACAATATTTTTCTACTTCTATATACCCATACTAGATGGTTAACCTTATCAACAAAATCAGGGAGGCCGGGTCACACGATTCCAACTAAACCATCTTAATCACCAAGTGTGAAAGGTACCCTAGAGGGCCTAGACCAATCAACCCGGAGTTTTTGCTCCACTTTGTTCATGAATGGTAAATGGTTATTGTTCATCTAATCAACATCTACCAGTTCAATTTCACTCCCCAGTCAGGACAGGTTCAGGTTCTAATGATACACTAGCACTCAGGAATCCTAGAAGTAATAACTGGAACGGTAGAACTGGTAATAAATGTACTGGTACCTAACCTGAATGCATCTTGAAGCTCTTTATTTTCAGGATCCAGATTCAAACCACCGGAAAAGGCAACTGCTGCATCATCAAGTTTCTTCCTTAACAGCTGTAGTGGAGAACAAAGTCTTAAAGTTTCTCAAGAGTTTAGATTCATTAATTGATGATCCAAAAGCAACATTTCCTACATCTGAAGGTCGTGCGGCCATCAATAAGTTTAAGTTTCAAGAACTTGCAGCTGCCACTGAGAATTATTCCATAGAAACCTTTTTGGGTGAAGGAGGACGCGGGTGCCATATACAAAGGTTTAGGTTTCTTAAAAAGCAGTGGAAAGGTTACCTAGTAGTATCCCTTAATCTGAAACAAGAACAAAAGGTTTTGATATCATCGTTTTTGTTTTAGATTGTTTTAGATCTTCCACGCGATAAGAAGCTTCTGGACTGGAATGCGAGGATGAAAATTGCAGCTGGTGCAGCTAAAGGAATAAAATACTTGCACGAAATATCAAATCTTCCCGTAATACATGGAAATATCAAACCCTAGCTCCAACATTCTTCTATGCGAAGGATATCACTCCAAGCTGTCAGATTTCCTTGGGTTTAAAGAACAGATTCCAGAAGTTAGTATCCGTTAACTTGAGCAAAGGTTTTAGTGTATCAGTTAAATTTTTGCTCCTAAAAGTTATTTTGAAATGGTATTCCGAAACAAAATTTTGACTTTTTTGTTTTTAAAAGTCAATTTGTATCGCCAAACTAACTTCTAGCTTATCTCGGTTCTACAAGATTTAGTAAACTCTTTCTTCTTTTTCTTTTTTTTAATGCGAAAGGCTCTATTTATCTGTCCTGGCTGGAAGAAAAAAAAAAAGAGAAAGAAAAACCCTAGATGATTTCCCCCAAAATAAACAGTTTTGGATGAAATAAAAGAAGAATTTGATTTAAAGAAATGTTAGGAGGAGGAAGATCTTTGTTTTGGAAGCTTAAGAGTCTAAATCTTAACAAAAATGAAGAAGCAAAACCAAAACTAATAGCAAGAAGTCTTCCAGATGAGTTATACCTTGAAATCTTTATAAGATTACCGGTGCAATCAACGTTTATATGTAAGTGTGTTTCTAAGACATGGTTTTCTATAATTTCAAACCCTGATTTTGTTAAATTGCATCTTAATCATGCACTCAAGATCAACAATGTTAGATTCATCCTAAGTGGTTATGACAGAATGTTTCAGGTAACTCATATTTATACCCTTACTGAACGTTCATTATTCTCAACCACTGCTAAACTTGTTGAAACGGAGAATTGTCCATTAAATTTTTCAAGCTTTATTTCTGTCTTGGGTGCATCCGGTAGTTTGGTCTGCTTACGCCATCATTATCATCAGGAGAAAACATTTTATTGTCTCTGGAATCCAGCCACTAAAGAGTATAAGATGATACCTGATCCACCTCATGAGTCCGTTTACTGGGCAAAATCTTTTTGTTATGATTACAAAAATGACGATTATAAGTTAGTTTGTGCTGGAATCTGTTGGGTTACTCCTAGTTTTTCGGTGTACGTCTACTCGTTAAGATCGAATTCTTGGAAAAGTCTTCAAACTAAATTTTATTCTACTAATGATTTCGATGGGGTGCTTGTTAATGGAGCTCTTCACTGGATAGCTAGAATCCCCAAAGTTATTGTTTCTTTTAATATTAGCGATGAGAGCTTCAAAGAAATAAAAATTCCAGGAGATATGACGGATAAAAATCACATCTCTGTAGTTTTGAGAGTGTTGGAAGGGTGCCTTTGTGTAGTTCATTCGTGTTCTAATAAAGCATGGGTGATGCGGGAATATGGAGTTTGGGAATCTTGGACGGAACTTGAAAACAAGACTTCGAGTAAATATAGACACCTGATGTGGTCTTCTGAGAATGGCGAGAGTCTAATATACAGTGAAAAGACTGATTTGGTTTTGTACAGCCCGAAGCATTCAGGTGCTAGACGACTAAAGCTTTGTTTTCTAGAGATCAGAGTTGTAGATAATTACATCGAAAGCCTAGTTTCACTCAACACCGGTACTTATTTGGGGCGAAAGAAGGTGGCAGGAACACGTAGAAGAGGCATATGGAGAAAATAGGAGTATATGCTATTAATTCTTTGCTGATGGGTCTTTGAACTGCTTAGGTGAATAATGAATTTGAGCTATCTGACAAGTAGAAAAAAAAAGACAATCTGTTTAAGATTTCTGTTGTTATCAGTTTTTTTTTTTTTATCCTTTATTTCGAATGTGAGAACCTTCTATCATACTTCTTCAAGTTCTAATGGGTACAAGTATTTTTATATATATATATATATATATATATGAGAAAATGGGTCATTTGTCCAAAAAAATTTAAAACACGGTTCAAATGGACAAGTAAAAAAGTACGGGTGAAATAGCCAAAAAAATAGCAAGGATGAAATGGATTCATCCCGGCTTATACTTAAAAATAGCAAGGATGAAACTGGATGCATCCCTGTGTAAAATAAAAATAAGAAAAAAATATTTGAAAATGGACAGATGAAACCGGTTACATCCCGCCTATTTTTAAATTTTTGTCCATTTAAATGATATTTTTAATTTTTGGCTATTTAAACAAAAGATTAAAACCTAACTATCTTTTTCACCCAGGAATTGTTGATTTTGGTCTTTTTGACCAATTTTGTGTATATATATATGAACTTGTAGTCCTCTGGAAACATCTTTCTTGGTAATATTTGTTCTCACTGATTTCATATTTAGTTTCTACCGTATTTTTCTTATTCTTACTAGTCATTCAGTAGACCAATCACATGATGTTGTATACTGAATATGTTATGAGGTACATAATGCAGTAATGGCTAGAGAGTGTGTTGGAGTTGTGTACGGAGCCCCGTAACATTTTTGTCTGCAGGGAACTGCCTGGTAATCCCCAATCTTTGTTCGACTAATATGCGGAGTTCAGGCTAGTAAACCTGACACCCAGCAGGCAGCAGCTAACTGGTCTAGATACCCTTGCTATTCCTTCGTTGGTGTATGGCTCTTATAGAAGGTATAATGGGGGATTTGTTTGTTTAACTCTCTGTCAATATATTTATTATTATGTGTAAGCAGTTGGAAAATTTTGGCATATTTTTTTTTTTTTAATTGTTGATTTATAATTTTGTGTTGTGGACTAGGAGGATTCACCCTGCTAAGTTTATTATTTATTTATTGGTGAAGGTCCAAATAAGTTTGTCTTGTGAGGGCTCCATATGAATGTGCAGCTAGAGAATTTCATTAGACAAAGGAGGAGAAGGAAGGTTGATGAGATGAATATTCCAGTCCCTTGAGTTTGGGAGAATAAGGTGCTTCACTTGGGAAATCTTGACTGCCGTTTGAATGTCAGAATCACGCCTGAAATTAGGCAGAGAGCAAACCCAAGGGTCCTTACAAATCTGAGTATTTTCATCATCACCAATCTGCCACAAGCAACCTTTCTTGAGAATATCTCTAATTGAGAAAACAGCAGTCCAAGTGCTAGACTTTAGAAGTAGGGTCTTATATAAACTAGCTCCTAGGAAACTCGTTTTGCAGCAAAAAAATAAAGCTAAAAACTAAAAAATTCAATTGTAGAAACTTATTCTGGGTTATGAAGTGAGAGAACTTTGGTAAAACACTTAACACCTAAGCTTTGTTGCTTCATCTGCCACTTTTCTCTTTCTCAATGATCGTCAGTCCTAATTTCAGCGCCTACCAAAGAGAGCGAATGGCGAAGCAAACCCAAACCTACTGGAAGTTGAAACCATCTTCGTTTAAGATTTTCTTAGGTTCAATTTAGTGTTTGAAACAGATATTGTGCAAGTTCATATCTACAGATCATTACCTTCTACTGCGCTAACTTTTGCCATCTACCTCAAGAGAACTACACCACAAACTGAAGAAGAAGATGACCATATGCAATTAAGAGACACGATATGACTCAGTTAGGAATAATGCTAACTTTCTCATGCTAATATTCAACTAAATTCTACTACTTAAGATATAATTTCTTACTACGCAAGTGTACAAAAAGTATATGGTTCTATCAAATTTGATTTAAGTTCCGTCTTCATGTTGCTTTGAATCTAAGAACTGTGAGATACTACAGTGTCTGCCTTTAAAATAAAATCTCTACCATAAATGATGAATTCATGCCCCATTTCCTTACAGGTAATTCGCAAGCGAGATGAATAATGGAAAGTTCAATTGAACTCATATGATATCTAAAATTATCCAAAAATTCAGTAATAGTAGATTTCAATATGCCCCACTGCAAAATGGAAAACACACACAAACCCTGCTTGATGTGGACTGAAGCATACTTGAAACACTCTTAAAACAGCACCCTTCAACATAATTTTCATCCTTCATTAATAGTAATAATTGGCCATGGGAAGTCGAGTTCCACTCATTATTGAATAACAAACTTGTAGAGCACGTGCAAGTTGGAACAATGCCTTTTACCTCAATGAACTAAGATATGTTATTGAAAATAGAACACAGAATGAAGATGTCAAAATCGAGACACTGCTATAGAAATAATTGTTCTAAATTACACTAGCAGTCTGCAAGATACCAGTATTTGAAGACGAATCAATTAGGTTGGCTGTGGTAAAGGATAGATTGGAAACATAAATCATGTTAATGAGCTATGCATTAGATATCTTCCACGAGAAATTAAAAGAATGGAAACTACCAAAAGAACATTCAGTGAATAAGCATGTCTTGAAAACTGTGAGCGTACTGAAAGGGTGCCTTGGTGTAATTGCTGATTCACTTAGGGTTCATTTTAAACCTGGCGAGATTGGGGTATACTCAAACTAATTGGGGTATACCCAATTTTAAGTGGACATGTGACCTTACTAGGGGGAGGTCAAATTTGGTTGAAGTTACAATACTACCCTTGACCTTTATAATTCTATTACCATAATCGCTTTTTTTATTTTCATCTTCTTCTTCTCTTCTTCTCTTCCATAACCAACCACACCGGCTCCTCCCCCACCACCACCACCAAAACTCGTCGATTAATTTGTTAACATCGTCGATTCGAAAACTCCGAGTAATCTTCAACAATGGAACCACCACAAGCGTAAGGGAACTCGGTGATGAAAGGCGCCAATCGCAAACCCAATCAATACAACCCTGAAATTGCAAAATTAGTTCAACAAAAAGAGAAGAAAAAACCGTTGAAGAAGAAGAGATTGAACCGCTCAAAACGAAGAAATGGTGCGATTAAGAAAGTAAGGGCCTACTTAAACTCACTCTAGTACTTCGATTTCATGTTTGCATGTCAAATTAGGTCGAGAAAAATCGATTCTTTGATTTTCGGTTATTTAGCCGAGCATGTTGTTTGTTTCACGACCTTTAGGGATTTCATATTTAGTAATCCACGGGATGCTCTTTGGTTGAATATCAAGCCGGCGGTTTAGTTATTGTAATCGCTTTCATGTGAGTCGGGATGTTATTCAACCTATAATCTTGCCGCGAAAATTTTATTTTTTAAGCGGGTTGGTTAAAAATTTTAAACTTGTCGGCGGGATTTCAGATTTTTAGCGTCTCCGATGCCTTGAATGATAAATGTCGAATGGTATCTAAATAATACAACGCCGGCGTTATGTTAGCGGTGTTGTTTTTATTATATACGTCGCCGGCGTTTGTAGTTGAAAACCCAGCCATAGTTGTTAAAAGCCGGCAGGTTATTGGAATAAAACCCTCCCGACCCTTGTTTAGCCGGCTTGTTGATTAGATATCGACCCTTCCGACTTTATTCCGCCGGAATGGTTATATGTGTTGAGCCTTCCGACTTATTTTTTTTTTCTTAATTGTTCTTGTTCAGGTTGCAAAAGGCAAACAAGAAAGCTCTGAAAGCTCTTAGTCCTCCTTCAAGACCTCCTCGTGTTGGTGACAAACTCTTGACTTCAAGACATCGAGGGGCATACGTTGTGGCGGGAACGACAAAGATCCGTGTGCCGAATGATGATTATCAACCACCATCGTAACCCAATGATTCGACGAGACTCGGATGAAGACCAATCAATTCCATCTGGTAGAAGAGGTGAGGATGATGATGTTGATGAAAGAACTCTAGTCTTTGGAGGAGGGAACAATGATGATGATGATGATGGTGATCAAGACATGCCTAATGTTGGAGGAGGTAATGATGATGATGATGATGGTAATGGAGATAAAGGTAAGGGTAGAGAAGATGAAATTGTTGAAGAGGCATGTGGAAGAAGAAAAAGAAGAAGAAGAAGAAGAAGTTGGGGAACAAACCCAAGATGCAAGTACTAGTGCAACCGGGAAGAAGAAAAGGGTTATCACTAAACCAACTAATTCCCACATGCCTTCCTCTCGAATTGAAGATTAAATTGAAACCAAACGAGCTTCCCAGGGGACCCGAGGAAGATGGTGGACGTGTTCTTTTGGATACAAAGACTCGTGGGCATGTGAAATCCAAAATACTATCGTAAGTAATCTCAATCCGTCTTTGTTTTTCATTTAAGTGTGTAACTATCTTAAATTTGTGTCAAGTATTTGTATTTCTTTTCATTTTGTGTTTTTGGTATTTAGGATCACAAGCATGCTATCCGTCTCATGAGGCGCCAAGCTTCATGTTCGGTGACTAAGACTTGGGATCTTGAGGATGAATGTGAGGAGGTGAAAGTGATTGTCAAGAACTCCGGGTTGTTGCCTGCGGTGGAGAGTTCGAATGTTGAGTATGATAGAGTTACCGTATCCGACGTGCGTGAGAGGTTCTACGGAGAGACCGATACAATGTTATTCCCATTCGGTGAGATGGCGATAACTCCCGATGATGCTCATCAAATTTTAGGCCTCGAGGTTGAGGGAAAAGCCGTCGGTGAGGGCTTCGATAGTAACATTTCTTGGGAGGATATCTTCAAATTGACCAACACTTTGTTCGGTTGGGATCAGATTAAGGCGAGTCTATGCTTGCGATGAAGGATGGTAATCTAAGCAAGAAGTTTAATCTGAAGAAGGCGAGGGATACATTGTCCTGGGACCAAGAAAATCTTTGATGTGGAAGGAATGGTGAACCCCGTGCGAATCAATGCTACCGCGTCGGAGTTATTTGCTTTACGTCCCGGCAGATGTATCTTCCCGACGATTCGGAAGCTTGGTCGACGCTTGATTATTTGCAACTATTGGATCCCTTAGATAAGATGCATGAGTATTCTTGGGGTATCATGGTGGTCGCCTTCTTGAACAATGAGTTGACAAAGGCTTCAAGGGCACTCACTGCGCAAGTTAACGGAAACATATGTCTCTTCCGTAATTGTATTGTCTAAATCATTTATATTTGCCAAATGCTTGTAATGTTTGATTCTTACTAAACTTTGTGTTTGCATAGGTTTGGATATATGAGCACTTCCCTACTTTGGTGAAAACCAACTCCCACGTCAAAGTGAATGAAAAGCTTGCGATTGATAAGCCAAGAGCGCAAAGATACAGTTTTAAGGGTGCTCGGGGAAAAGGATATGCCGCATGTTTGCTTATTAACGTGCGAATCGCCTTGGACAAATTGACTGCGGATGAGGTAATATTTGATCCTTACCGAGATGCTAGAAATCAAGGTTTAATCCAAAGGAGAGATGATGTTGCATTATACTACGGACCCTTGTTGTTCTCCCATGGATTTTCAATGTACGATCCGCATCGGGTAATGCGACAATTGGGTTACGTCCAAGAAGAACCCCATTTCGATCTTGAGCCTTTCTTTAAAGTGTTAAGGGAGGACTGCAGCACATCCCAAAAAACTATTAACGTCGCTTACGCTCCACCCCCAACTCTAGGACATTGGAACGAAAGACTTGACCGTAAAAGTCGATACGAGTCTTTGGACGAGGTGACCGAAGGTCATGAAGCTCGTGGAGAAATACATGTCGTGGTACTTGGGTTGGGCTCGTCCCTACTTGTGATTAGGGAAATGACTAGTGAACAATTGGCTCGTAAGAGGAAGATGGCATCGAATGACTCAACAACAGTTCCTAACTTCCTTGTAAGTATTTTGGAGTAGCTCTTATCGATTTAAGATTACATTATCGAATAATTCTATTAATGTTTGTTTTTTAATCGAAAATAGAAGGGGCATTTGAAGACCTTTGTGAAGTTGTTGTGTTGCGCGAGAGAAAGAGGAGAGCCTTTGTCGATTGAAGAGCAAACCAAGCACATTCACTATGCTAGCAATGTTGACAATGAGGATGCCCATGAAATGTTCAAGCAAGCTGAGGTCAAGTAAGAAGGGAAGAAAATCCAGGAGGGAAGCACAAGCCAAGATGAATGCCGACAAAAAGAGGGCTCGTAGTGGTCGTGGTGGTGAAGGTAGTAGTAGTCTTTGGTGTTCCTAAACGGGGCCGAGGTCGTGGTCGTGGTCGTGCTCGTGGTGAATGAATGCAGTCTCTAGTTTATTTCTTTATGTTGGGTTGGACAAATGTAAAGGTTAATGGTTGGACAAATGGTTTTTAAGGTTTATGGGACATGTTTTCTTATTTTGGACAACAAGTGTTTGATTTCTAATTGTTGAATGAAAGTTTTATATAGCTACTTAAAGTTTCAAGACAAATAGCCAAGAAGGTTCTTTTAATTCACCATGCCGACAATACCAGGGCCGGCAAGGTTTTTAAGTGTCGATCCCGTCCTGTCGGCGGAAAATGCTTGCATACCAGGGGTCGGCAAGTGAGTCGATCATTACCAAGCCGGCGAATATACGGCCCCGTGAGTGTATTATGTTTTCGAATACGCCGGCATTTTGTTACGTAAAATACCTTCTCCCGATGCCAAAACCATCATAACGCCGGCTTGGTTTTAAATTTATACCCTTCCGACCGTATCATAGCCGCTAGTAAAATTTCAAAATATATTGCCGGCGTATTGTGAGGGAAGAAAATGATTTACCGATGCCAAAACCATCATAACTTGTAGGCATGGTTTTAAATTTATACCATTCCGACAGGTGTCATAGCCGTGATATCTCGAGAAAAAATAATCTCGCCGGCTTAATTCAAAATTCAAATTTTTGGCAAGTACAATTTCATTGATTGACTTGTACTTGGGCACTATAACGGCCAAATTTGGGTACAATCCTATAAATACACTACTTCTCTCTACAAAACAACATACAAATAGTTTCATATACTATCCAAAGCTCATATCATCATACAATCCATCAAACTCACCCAATAGCTAAATAAAAATGGCATCATTTGATTCAAACGAGGATTTGGCAATCACCAAAGCATGGTACGCGGAAACTCGACTTAGACGTCAATCCTCCAAAGGGAGGATTCCACGACCTTTGGGCTAGGGTACACAACAAATTTTGCGGCGAGTTTGGTAATCCTAATGGAAGAAGTATTCAACAAGTCCACGAAAGGCACCTAGTCATCGAAACGCGATACTTGCTTTTTGGCTCTCCAACCTCGGATTTTTAACACTCGCCCTTCACCTTGTCCATTGCACAATTTGTAAGCAATTTTGTGGTTTTTTTACGCAACCCATGTTGTTTATCTTCCAATGAAACACCACTAACATATGTAAGTTTGTTTTTGTGTTTTTGTAGCATGAAGTCGTGAAAGCGCTACTTGGAGGAAAAGGGGAAGCATTCGCGTTCGATGCAAGCTATCACTTCTTGGCGCAAAGAATCCCGGAGGATAACCCGGAGTACTTGGATGCCGTATCGTCTTCGGATGAGGAAGATTGATGGCTTTAGAAGTTTTTGTATAGGTTGTGTGGGTAGACCTCTATGTAAACCCTCCGTTTCAATCAATGTAGTAACCAAAATTGCATGAATAAAGTGAATTAGATCTTCCGATATTCTATTTTATGTTTGGTATATTATAATGTCGGCATGGTTATAAATCCTTAACATGCCGGGCTACACATACGCCGGCGCATTGTCATTATAATGTCGGATAATCTTCATTCAAAGACCCTTCCGGCCACAAACCGGTCGGCGTTTTATTCATCCAAGGACCATGCCGGCTAGAATTGGTCGGCATTTTATTCAAACAGAGATACCATGCCGGCTATATTATAGCCAAGACTTTATTCAAACCTGGACCCCGCCGACCTTTTTCATATTTTCAAAACAAAATTTTTGGATCGAAATCGAACTCATAAGACGGATCAAAAGGTTAATCTATCGAATTCATAATTTGAAAATTTTAATCTAAACTCAATTAATTAACCTAATCGAAATTTTAATATTAATTAACCAAGGGCATATTAGCCATTTAGAAAAAATAAGGTTAAGGGGTGGCTTGGTTTTACTTCATAATGACCAGATTTTGTCTTATTGGGTATACCCCAATTAGTTTGAGTATACCCCAATCTCGCCAGGATTTTAAAGCTCCGGTGATGCAGGATTATGGTGTTAGAGAATCATGGACTAAAGGTGACATCGTTACCCATGATAACATTAAGAATAGATGTTATTCGGGTATCAACAATTTAATGATCTTTCAAGAATAATGAGATTCTCTTCCCGGGTATCGACAATTTAGTCTTACATGAACCAAAACATGGAAGTGCTACAGAACTATATAAGTGTCTTGTAAGAGGATCAGTCAATATGAAGATTAGTCAAAATATGTATGTATAATGACATAAAAATTGGTAATACAGACACCTATATTAAATCTCCAGTCATAGAACATCAACACAAGGCGAGACTCTAAATAATTCATAACAGCAGCCGAGATCTTAGACTTAGTGGTTAGTCCAAGACTCAAGTAAGAAACTTACTAGAGATTATGATATGTCCCATCTAGCAGGCCCATGCCCAAGAGTTCAAGTGCACAGAGAAGAAGCAAAAATCTTGATCTCTGATCCTCTTAACAAAGTCCTGTAAGCAATACAATGATTCATATTAAGAACCATTATTGTGGCATTAACAAGCAACTCATACTTCAATTCATTGTGGCCTCAGATAACAAAAAATATGTTAAAGCAAGGAAAGGCTGAAATTACACATACAAATAAACCGACTAACTACCTACAGATTTTAGATTACTGCACAAGGCTCGTGAATCAATTCAAGAAACAAAATCATATTAGGCAGAAGAACTGAAGCATCTATAATTTGCCAAGCGCATACTCCCTCCGTTCTTAAATAATAGGCTGGTTTCTATAAATAAATATTACAAAAAAATAGGCTGGTTTCCTAATTGGGAAAATCAAATGTACTTTATTTTTCTGGGACCATTTTTCTCTTAACTTCTTTTGATGACAAGTGTCATGGGACCATTTCACTTTACTTCTTTTGCCGACAAGTGTCATGGGGACCATTTCACTTCACTTCTTTTATTGACAAGTATCATGAGGACCACTTTCAATGATTGATTCTCTTAATTTCCTTAATTTTCTCAAAAAACAAAACCAGCCTGTTAAAAAAGAACGGAGGGAGTATAATACAATAAAGACTAGAAATATATTATACATTAAGGGAAACATATTAGACGTACTACTTGGAGTGTGCGGCAGAGAGCACACGACACCAAAGCACATGAAGCCAAGTCCACATTAAAGCGAGTCCAAGTCCTGCAGGTTATAGTTTGTTGTAAAGCCCTATTCTTCTCTTTGTAACTCGTCTCCTGTAAAACTCCCTAGTCTTGTGTATAGTCTTCCCCTGTAAACTCGTACAAACTGTTCTAGGTTAGTTTATTACTTCTTATGTAACCCAAGTATAAATATGAGATCAAATATAATTCGGTCTACACAATTATGAGACAATAAAATCAATAGCCTAGAATCTTTGATGGTATCATCTTGATCCATCCTAGGACCTATTTTCATCTCTTCCGCTTATTCAAAACTCTGTTCCTCACAATGGTGAACTCTGTTGATCAAACTCCTCCTTCCAGTCCAACTCACTCTAACACATAACCTCAACCCAATCCATCTTTAGGCAATACTCGTACCTTAGATTCGTATGTGATCCATCCCAGTGATAATCCAGCAACAGTGCTCTCTTCTCCCCTCTTGCAGGGAGATAATTATGGTTCTTGGGTTCGTGGGATCACAAAGGCCCTAAATGCTAAAGGAAAACTAGGGTTTGTTGACGGGTCTCTCCCTCCTCTGAAAGATGAGTTGCAGTATCAATGTTGGAAGCGATGTGACGACCTCGTCGGTAGTTGGCTTCTCAACTCTTGCCAGCCAGATATCAGGGCTAGCTGTTTATATGCACCTTCCTCTCGAGCCATATGGAAGGACTTACAGGTGAGATTTTGTATATCCAATGCTCCTATTTTATTTCGCCTCTAATCTGCTATAGCGGCTATCAGGCAAGAATCCATGTCGGTTTCTATGTATTACACGAAAATCAAAACTCTATGGGATCAATACGATTCTCTCGTGGCTGCCACCGAAGTCTGTATCTGTGGCGCCGGCAAGTCTCTTCTTGAGAGACTCGAACGTGACAGAGCCATGGAGTTCCTTCAGGGTTTGCATGATCGCTTCTCCAATCTCAGAAGCCAAATCCTAATGATGGATCCTTTCCCCACTGCCCTGCGCATCTTCAACATGGTGCAGCAGGAGGAAGAGCAACAACATATCACGGCAAGTCCTCTCCCTGCCATTGAAGCTGCTGCCCTCAATACCAACCGACATCACCCACAGACTTCTCGTCCAGCACCTGCAACTCATCACAAACGTCCTCGACCACACTGTGACTATTGTAATCGCCATGGTCACATTCGTGAACGTTGCTACCGCCTACATGGCTTTCCTTCCTCATCTGCAACAACACCTACTGCTGCCAATACTAGTGCAACTCAGGAATTTCAACCTATGCAACCTGCTACTATTCCAGCGTTCTCAGCTGAACAATACAGCCGTCTGCTTGCCTTAATCAATCCTCCGGGAGAAGATACATCAGTTGAACCTCGGGTGAATTTCACTGGTAAGATTTTTCATACATTGTTTTCTGAACCCTGGTTTGTCGACAGTGGTGCTACTCACCACATTTGCAACTCCTTATCATATTTTACCTCATATACTCCTGTCAATAGTCTAATTCAAATGCAATTGCCTGATGGTACTCTATCAACAGTAAAACATATTGGTGAAGTTGTCTTCTCACCAACTCTAAAATTGTCGAATGTTCATCACATACCCAATTTTAAATTTAATCTTCTCTCTGTGAGTCAGTTGACTCGTGCTTTGAATTGTGTTGTCCTTCTTACACACAATTCTTTTGTTTTTCAGGACCTGCTCACGAACAAAGTGATTGGTCGGGGTGATTTAAGTGGAGGTCTTTACCATCTTCGAGTCTATGCATCTTTAGCAACATCACCCAAAGTTTTTTTCAATAATAAGACGTCCTTCGACATATGGCACTGTCGTCTAGGCCATCCTAGTTTAGAACGTTTTAAATTTCTATGTAATTCGCATGACTATATTCAGTCTTCTTTTTCCAGTACTTGCGATGTATACCCTATGGCAAAGCGAGACTCGTTTATCATTTAATAAAAACAAGTATTTCTTCTACTAGATGTTTTGAGCTTATACATTGTGACATATGGGGTCCCTTCTTCACAACTTCTATCACTGGTGCGAAATACTTTCTCACTATTGTTGATGATTTCTCTAGATGCACTTGGGTATATCTTATGCACACCAAGGGAGAAACTTGCAAATTTATCAAATTCTTTTCTCGACATGTTATTACTCAGTATTCTCGCAAACTTAATACTATATCTACTGGTAATGCTTTACCTTATTTACCAGTACTGCAACGTTTTCAATCAGACAATGGTTCTGAATTTTTGTCTAATGAATTCCAGACTTGGATTAAAGAAAATGGGATTCATCATCAGAGAAGTTGCGTTCATACTCCACAGCAAAACGGGATTGTTGAACGCAAGCATCGTCATTTGCTAACTGTGGCAAGAGCGCTTCGTTTTCGTGCAAATCGCAATTCTTTCGGGGTGAATGTGTTTTAACGGCAGCTTACCTCATCAACAAGATGCCTACTCCGCTTCTTTCCAAACGATCTCCTTATGAAGTTCTCTTAGGTACACAACCTAACTATCGTAATCTTCGTGTCTTTGGTTGTTTATGCTATGCTAGAACACTAACATTAAGCATAAATTCGATTCTCGAGCTAAACCAGGTGTGTTTTGGGGTTATCCATATAATCACAAAGGATACACCGTATTGGATCTTGATACAAAAACTACTTATGTTTCTCGTGATGTCATTTTTCATGAAACTATATTTCCTTTTAAAGACGCCAAAGTTGTTCATACAGATTTTTTTCAACCGGCAGTTCCAGAGGAGTATTGTTTTGATGATACTCCCATTGCTCTCCCACAGTTCCCGGCAAATCCATCTCTGTCACCTCCTAATATAGACTCTTTACCAGTAATGGAGTCTCATTCGCAGGTAAGTACTCCAGTGCGTTCACCAGCTGTTGTTGAATTACCAACTTCCGACACTGACGTTTCTTTACCTGTATCCCCTATTACTTCTAGTATTGACTCATCTTCAATTCCTATTGTCGACACGCCTTCTGTTCCATTGCGTAGATCGACCAGAGATCATCATCCTCCTAATCATTTAAAGGATTACATCTGTTCAGTTAAGCACTGCACATCTAAATCTGCATATCCCATAACGAATTATATTTGTTTTGATCAGTTTACTCCGCAACATCGTGCTTTTCTGTCTTCTATTATCTCCAATGACGAACCACGCACATTTACGGAGGCTATGAAAAATCCAAAATGGCGTGATGCTATTGTCAACGAGCATACTGCTCTCCACGATAACGATACTTTCACTATCACTACTCTTCCCCTCGCAAGTCTCATTGCATTGGTTCTGCAAATGGGTTTTTAAAATTAAATATCTTCCTGATGGAACGATTGAACGCTATAAAGCACGTCTTGTTGCTAAAGTTTACACACAACAAGAAGGTATTGATTTTCATGATACATTTGCCCCTGTTGCTAAGCTAGTTACTGTTCGTGTATTACTATCTATAGCTGCCATTCATAACTGGCCTCTCCATCAGCTCGATGTTAATAATGCCTTTCTACAAGGCGATCCCTTGAAGATATTTACATGAAACTTCCTCCGTGGATTTGGAAAAAGGGAGATAATCGTGTTTACAAACTTAATAAGTCTTTATATGGGTTAAAGCAAGCTTCTCGACAATGGTTTGCTAAATTTTCTGCTGCTTTACTTAATGCAGGTTTTGTTCAATCTCGGGCTGACTATTCTCTTTTCACTTTTCATTCTGGTGCAGTCTCCATTTACGTCTTGGTTTATGTCGATGATATTATTATCACCGGTAATAGTCCCTCTGCTATTCAGGATCTAACCCGTACTCTTGAATCGCAATTTTCTTTAAAGAATCTTGGTCGCTTACAGTACTTCTTGGGCATTGAGGTGTCTCGCTCCCCAAAGGGTATTTTCCTTTGTCAACGCAAATACATTCTTGACATTGTTAAAGATTCTGGTCTTTTAGGTGCTAAGATTTCCCATCTCCGATGGAACAACATCTTAAGCTTCTTCCATCCTCCAGTAAGCCGCTACCTGATCCTAGTGTTTATCGTCGTCTCATTGGTCGACTTCTTTATCTTCAAGTGACTCGTCCTGACATCACTTACTCTGTTAACTATTTAAGTCAGTTTATGCAAAAGCAACCTTGTTCGATCATTTGGATCTTTGCACATCGAGTGGTACGTTACCTTAAAGGATGCGTTAGTCATGGTATTTTTCTATCTTCTACTAGTTCTTTGTCTTTATCTGGCTATACTGATTCTGATTTGGCTGGTTGCCCAACAACTCGTCGTTCCACGACCGGTTATTTTACCATGCTAGGAGATAGTCTTATTTCTTGGAAATCTAAGAAACAGCCTACAGTTTCTCTTTCTTCTGCTGAGGCTGAATATCGAGCTCTTGCAAGGCTTACTTCTGAATTGCAATGGTTACATTATCTTTTTAGTGATCTTCGTATCTCTATACCGACACCTATTCCAATTTATTGCGATAATCAAGCTTCTATACATATTTCTGAGAATCCAGTTTTTCACGAGCGAACTAAACACATTGAAATCGATTGTTATTTTGTACGTGAAAAACTACTATCTGGTCTTATCAAACCTACTCATTTACCATCCGCATTACAGTTAGCAGATTTGTTCACCAAACCACTTGGAGTGGATCATTTTCGCCTCCTAGCCAGCAAGTTGGGTCTTCGTCCAGATTCTCCTCAGGCTCCAACTTGAGGGGGGGTATTAGACGTACTACTTGGAGTGTGCGGCAGAGAGCACACGACACCAGCACATGAAGCCAAGTCCACATTAAACTGAGTCCAAGTCCTGCAGTTATAGTTTGTTGTAAAGCCCTATTCTTCTGATGTAACTCAGTCCTGTAAAACTCCCTAGTCTTGTGTATAGTCTTCCCTGTAAACTCGTACAAACTGTTCTAGGTTAGTTTATTACTTCTTATGTAACCAGTATAAATATGAGATCAAATATAATTCAGTCTACACAGTTGTGAGACAATAAAATCAATAGCCTAGAATCTTTGAAAACAAACCTGACTAACTTATCCCAATAACTGTAAAACAAAGGTATTTTCAAAATACCAGCTTATACTTCACGTAGTAATTATTAGAGTTGGTCATGATCTTGTACAACTACATGGAATTCAATTTATACGTGGTTTAAATCCTACAAAAGCTACTTGTTCTTGGTTGATTGGTAATTGCAAGCCTCTATGGCTTGATAGGCATGGATTCCATCAACGATCTCTGATTTTTATTAAAAGTTCCAACACACTGTAGCATCCAAACTTACAAGATTTAGTCCATGAAACCTTAAGGCAGGGTTGCAAATAAACTAATTATTTATCCAAAGCTTCAGAGATCTGTCAGAGATAGTTGGGAAATCACTAGAGATCCCTAGACGGGACCAAACTGCCCAAACAAAAGTACAATATCAAACTAGGAGAAACACTAGAGCAGAACAGAGCAATTTTCGAAGGAACTGGGAAAATGTTAAAAACAACATATCCAAATTATCATAGGCATATATTTAATATTTCAAATGCTTGTCCACAGGGAACTTGAGAATAGGGTTGACCATATTGGTTAACATTTGATATTGTAAGGCAACAGAACTGAGAAAGAATTTGAAGGGGAATGAGGCCACCAAAGGTGTCCGTCTCTTAAACTTGTACAGACTTGAGTTACAAAAATGGCAGAGTAGGCCTGTGGAAAAACAATTTCCACAATATTGGTTTTTCAACAAAAAAGGTAAGGATCCATTAAACAGTTTACATAAGCTAAATTATTTACAGACGAGATTATAAGATGATGAAATTTTTCTTTGCCTAGAATGGGTCGTGCATTGCTAGATACGTAACCTAATGTGTCCTGTGAAGAAACAGTAGCGAGGTTCAGTGTTAACAGGTGAGTTTCAACAAGTTGCATTCTTGCATCAAGATCCGGACCAACTCCAGTTTTCTCTTTCGCTTTATAAGCTATTGATGGAATTCTTCAACAACGTCAATAGCATTAAAGTTCACACAAAGGTTTAGCAGCAACAATGCAAATTTAACAAAAAACTGGTCTCGCCAGAGATCATTATTTTTAAGCCGATCAGATTCAACAAATAACAGTAGACATCACTATCTGGGCAAGCATGCATTTATACATTGTAATGCATTTTGTTTAATCTCAAGGACAAAAACGTTCAGGAAGTACATACATAACTCAAACATTCAGATATTTCAAAATAAAAGTCAACGAAGGTTACCAGTTTATAAGTATGTCTGCAGGGATCCTCCTACAAATAGTTAAAGGACGGAGTACTCTATGACCAAGCCATGCGTTAGGTGGCGAACTTGGATGGTCGAGATCTGCATCTCAAAGAGAAGGGTAGCCGTCGATTATTGCAACCCTTCGTTTGTAGCAGCCAGCGTTGAGCATGTCTTGGTCATAGAGTAGGCGCAGCCAAAATTAGGGTTTAGGCGCATACCGTGATGTTTGTCTTTGGGCCACAAGTTGCCATGCGTCAGGTGGCGAACTTGTGTGGTCGAGATCTGCATCTCAAAGAAAAGGGTAACCGTTGATTATTGCAACCCTTCATTTGTAGCAGCCAGCGTTGAGCATGGCTTGGTCATAGAGTATGCGCGGACAAAATTAGGGTTTAGGCGCAACCGTGATGTTTGGCTTCGGCCATGCTAAAGCAATGCTCTTGTTCTTGTTCTTACTCTTGTTCTTGTAAGGCCACCGGGTCAATGTTAGCATGGCTTGGTCATACTTTCTTACCTCGCAACAATGCTCCTGTTCCGAGCTAAGCAGGGGACTTAATGTGATGGTGGTTTTTAGCTTAGGGTTCAAATCGAAAAACTATGCATCTGATATGACGTCACTATGACCACTAGCACACTTATTGAATCAAACATCATGCCTACGTAAGAATTACCAGGGTACCCTTTTTTTATATATGTGTGTCATGTTCCACGGCAGGACCCTTAGTATTAACTGACACCACCTTTGTATATGCCGAACCCTAATTCTCCCACCGTGCCAATGGCAAACCACGCCAGCCACGTCTCCGCGCCAAGGCATGCCAACCATGCCAGCCGCACCACCGTTCCAATGGCAAACCATGCTAGCCACATCTCTGCGTCAAGGCATGCCAACCATGCCAGCCGCACCACAGTGCCAATGGAAAACCATGCCATCCACGTCTCGCGCCAAGGCATGCCAACCATGCCAGCCGCACCACCGTGCCAATGGAAAACCATGCCAGCCACGTCTGCGCCAAGGCATGCCAACCATGCCCGCCGCACCACCGTGCTAATGGCAAATCATGACATCCACGTCTCTGCGCCAAGGCATGCCAACCATGCCAGCCGCACCACCGTGCCAGTGGCAAACCATGCCAGCCACGCTCTCCGTGCCAAGGCATGACAACCATTCCAGCCGCACCACCGTGCCAATGGCAAACCATGCCAGCCACGTCTCTGCGCCAAGGCATGCCAACCATTCCAGCCGCACCACCGTGCCAATGACAAACCATGCCATCCGCACCACGTGTCAGCCACGTCTCTGCGCCAAAGCATGAAAACCATGCTAGCCGCACCACCGTGCCAATGGAAAACCATGCCAACAAAGTCTTTGCTCCAAGGCATGCCCAGCCATGCCAGCCGCACCACCGTGCCAATGGAAAACCATGCCAGCCACATCTCTACGCCAAGGCATGCCAACCATGCTAGCCGCACTACCATTCCAATGGAAAAACATGCCAGCCATGTCTCCGCGCCAAGGCATGCCAACCATGCCAGCCAAAACAAAGGGTTGCAATAATCAACGACTACCCTTCTCTTTAGAATACAGATCTAGACCATCCAAGTTCGCCACCTAGCGCATGGAAACTTTCGGCCCAAACCCAAGTTCAACTCTAGATACAGATCTGAACATAACATTCGCCACCTAACGCATGGCAACTTGCGTCCCAAAGCCAAAACATCACGATTTGCACCTAAACCCTAATTTTGGCCGCGCATACTCTATGGAAAAGCCATGCTCAACGCTGGCTGCTAAAACGGAGAGTTGCAATAATCAACGGCTATCCTTCCCTCTGAGATGCAGATCTCGACCGTTCAAGTCCGCCACCTAACTTGCGGTCCAAAGCCAAAACATCACGGTTTGCACCCAAACCCTAATTTTGGTCGCGACTATTTTATGGCGAAGCCATACCGACTCTACCATGGCCACTGGCATGCCACCATGCCACACGTAACACCATGCTACACGTTTTCCCATGAAAACACTCGAGACGTCTAACACATGTCACACTGGGGGATGCTCATAAAGGGTATTGGTTTGGCGGTTTACAACGTGCGGCGTACACTACGCCCGTTACATGAAAGTGTCATAAGAATAAGGTGGTTAGTAAATACGGGGAGTAATGGTGAAAACGCTTTCCTTCATTATGGAACATCAATTCCAGGCGTTACTGGTTACCACCTCCTCCTATTTACTCACCCGTTTCTATTTCTTACAAGACCAGAGTACGTTTCAGTTGGACTTGTATAAATAGGTCTTACCAACGAGTTTTGGTCAGGAGCATACAACACTCAGAAACCACTTCTTAGCTTTCCCATCTGTTAGCTTTCACTATCTGATAAAGTCAAACAACTATTCTAGTCTCAACACTTTCTTTCGCTTCCCTCCCTAAAAGCAACCCTTCTCCTTCACTTTGTGACCGAAGCAAGTCTGGAACGTCCATTTCTTGGTTTAGGCCGGATTTGTACAAATTGATCTCTCGAATCTAAAGTACTCCCTTGCAGTACAATGTTTAGGGTTTAGACTCAGTTTCTCACCCACTTACGCAAAATTACTGAAATCAGCAGAACCCTTTTTCACCCTCAAACATCCGATAATGAATCATGATGCTCCAACAAAGACTCCAATCAAGACGGCAGTTATAAAGAATGCAGTAGCAACAACTGATGATGGGAACTGGAACAAAATTTCAAGCAGGAAATCTCCTGTTAAGAAAGTGGTAATTGATAAGAAAACCCTTGCCAACACTAACAGTAGCGACCCTTGTGTCAAAGTGAATAACTCTTTCAGAGTGTTGAGAAATGAAAATCAGCAAGCTATTCAAGATAAAGAGAGAGTTTTAATTGAAGAGTGTGAAGAAGATAATGAAGATTTCTATGACGTAGAATCCAACAAATATGCACACCATTTGGCCTATGAAGACAAAAATATCAAGAGAACTGAAAACGAGCGCTCCAGACTCAAATGCAATGGCGAAATTCCAAATGATAATTTAGGTAAAGGCCAACGATCCGCAATTAGGAAAAAGTAATGTGCTAGTGTTGTTGTTGCCGGATCCTATCCATTGTTGAAAAGTTTAGGAGTTGGCTTTGCCACTCATCTAGTTTGTTTTTTTCTTTTTTTGCTTTTGGTGCTGGCGTTTTCCCTCACCTTTGGTCTTGCTTAGACGCCCCTCACATGTTTTTTTATTCTTCTTCTCTTTTTAATGAATTTTAACCTTTCTCTTCAAAAAAAAATCCTATCATTGTACGTAATAATTATCATCGTCCTCTATCATCAATTCCACTCTAACTTAATAGAATAAAAAATCCTTAATGTTGATCTCAACTCATTCATCGCACAAGCCATTAACGAAATACGGTTCATGCAAAAGCTTATATAAAATGAAATATCCCATTCGACATAAATCCAAATTCTAGTTCTGATCCAAGCTACGCTTCCAAAAACCAAAAAAAAAAAAACCAAAAAAAAAAAAACTGAGATGACAACAACCAATCAACTCAGAAATGTCCATATTCATCATCTGGTAACACTCAAATTAACAGAAACAAACTACCCATTGTGGAAGACACAATTTAAACCCATCTTGAAGGGCCATGGCTTAACTGGCTTCATTGATGGCACAAAACAAAAACCAGCCAGAACATTACCAAACTCTGAAGCTGAAAACCCTGATTTTACAGCATATGAAGAACAAGACTCGCTGCTGGTGGGTTGGCTGAACTCCACCCTCTCTCTAGAAGTTTTAGGAGTAGTAAGAGATCTAAACACCGCTAAAGAAGTATGGGATATGTTTTAAGCAGAGTATATTCCAAAAATAAAGTTTCACCAGATGAATCTTAAAAAACTGCTCCACAATATGAGCAAAGGTAACAAATTTCTTCGAGTCTTTTTAAATGAAGCTAAGCATTTATTTGTTCAACTTGCAGCATCAGGCTACACAGTCACTGATGATGAAAAAAAGCAATCTATTAGCAATGGTTTGAATCAGGCATATAATCCGATTGTCACTGCTTTAAGCACGATTGAAGACATGAATATGGATTTGTTATACTCGCATCTACTTACCTTTGATATGAGGTTGGAATAGCGGCTTGCTGTGATACAACAACCCATTGCCAATGTTGCTTTTTCAAATGTGTCCGGCGCAGGAGTGTACCACGAAATTACAACCAACAAAATCGAGGACCATTCCAACCGCCAAACAATCAGTCCCAGCGACGCTACCAGCCTGCTCAAAAAAGCAACTCCAGTCCGGAAAAATGTCAAATCTGCAAGAAGAAAAATCATCAGGACGACAGATGCTGGTTCCGCTACAAACCAAGCAACAATCAACCCCAACCACTAGCTACATACATTGAACTACCAGATGGACAAACGGCAACCAGTGGGTTACCGATACTGGAGCTACACATCACCTTAATGTGGATATGAGAAACTTAGCAATACCCCATGAATATGATGGAACAGAGATGGTCCATGTTGGTAATGGTAATGCTCTTGATATTGCAAATATTGGTAACTCCTCTTACACATACAACTCCAGGGCCTATTTTTTAAATAATATCTATCATGTACCAAAAATAAAGACTAATTTACTGTCAGTCTATCAATTTTGTAAAGACAATGATGTGTATTTTGAATTTCACAAGTCTCATTTTCTTGTGAAGGACAAGCACACGGGGATAACTCTGCTCATAGGACTGAATATGAATGGGCAATACATATTCGAAGGATTTGACATGCTGGAAAAACCAATCAAGCCTCAGGAAAGCATATCATCTTCTTTCCCGTTATGGCACCAGCGATTAGGGCATCTATGTTGTGTACTGTGTCTCAGATTTGTCTTCGTAATTCTATTCCCATTTCCAATAAAATTTTTGATTACTGTCAGTCTTGCCACCTTAGTAAGAGCAAGAAATTATCGTTTTCTTTAAGTAGTACTATTTATGACAAACCGTTGAGTTTGGTAGTGTCAGATATCTAGGTATCACCTCAAATTTCCAGGTCTGGTTTTCGGTATTATCTTTTAATAATGGATGTCTTTTCTCATTTCACTTGGGTATTTCCATTAGTACAACGTTCTGATGCTTTTCAAACTTTTGTTCACTTTCATAAACAAGTTGAGAACCTTACATAACATAAAATAAAAGTTTTCCAAACAGACAATGCCCTAGAATACAAAAAATTCACTGCCTATCTTAATGACTTTGGTATACAACATAGATTTTCCTGCCTGCATACTTCTCCTCAAAATGGAATTGCTGAAAGACATATTCGTCATGTTACTGAATCAGGGTTAGCACTGTTATATCAGGCTCATATGCCGAAACACTTTTGGGGCGATGCCTTTACAACTGCTTGTTTTCTAATCAATAGGTTACCAAAATCCTCATCAGTAACCCAAACACCAGGGCCGTCTCTGACATTTAGACGACCCTGTGCAAAAATAACCTTAACGCCCGTTACGTAAAAAAAAAAATTTCGACACATAGAAATATAGAATCTACCGTATAACATCGAAATGAAATAATTTGTGGAGTACAACAGAAGAAGAACATTAATAAGTCGATAACTCTCCATCAGAAATGATAAAAAAACGCATTTTAACTATTTTTTGTTTAAGAAAGGAAAATTTTAAAAATGAGCTATGTCCATGAACATATTGAAGCAAATCGCCACCAACCAATTACTCTTTCATTTTAGAACCTGTAATGTTGTTTTTCCAGCTCAAAATAGTTCTGGAAAAACCTGCATTAAAGAAAGAAAATGCTCAGACAAGGGAACTCAATCAAAAATAATATGCACCAAAGGTTTTCCTTTTTTTCGTTTGATAAATGATGTAATCATATGGTTTTTGCAACCCAAACAATACCTTAAAAATGAACTTTGTCAGACCCAAAATCTAATGGTTTCTCTATTAAACACTAGTTACACTACTGGACTTTGTTTTATCTACACTATCTATCATCTACTTATTGTTCTAAAATGATACGAACATTTTTGAAACAATGGCATCGAGCATTACCAAACATATATATATACGTATAATGGAAAACTAATGATTACTGATATATATATATATATATATATATCCACCCTAAATGTGTTATGCAATGAAAATTGAAACATGGGTTAGATAATACTGACCTCTTATTAATTTTGTGTCCGTCGTCATTTGAACTTCGATCTCCTTGCATTTTTGCTTGCAAACTTATTGATCAGTTTTTTAAGATCAATTATATCTAAAAACCCACTCTCTATAGATATCAAAGCTAATCCGTTTAGCCTTTCTTGTGACATGGTTGATCTCAAATACGATTTCAACAATTTCAGTTTCGAAAAACTTCTTTCCGCCGATGCCACTGTAACAGGAATAGTCAATAATATCCTGTAGGCAATACATGTAATAGGAAAACAATCATGCCTCTTCAAGAAGTTCAAGATATCAATAGCATTCCTCATGTCTTTTGGCAAAATCTCTCTGACGATTTTTAGTTCAAAAAATAAATCGGTGGCTTTCAAATCGAGAAGACATCCCATGTTTAAGAACGGTTTCAAGATGAGTACAACATGCTTTCAAACGGTCATCATCCATGGAATTCAAGTTTTTCCAACTCGAATGTAGAAATCCAAAATTATCTTCACGCCTTGTATTGCTCAAATCTTGTTCTCAATGAGTTGCGAGCTTGATCAATAATAGGAACGAAATATTGATTGAATTTTTCTTTAGCTGATCTGTACTAGGTCATCTTTATCGTCATCACTATCATCAAAGTTTCTTCTTCTACGAACTTGTCGACGCGGCACATAAAACTCAGGATCAATGCCCATTTCCGTAGCAATTTCTTTAGCTACAATCATGGCATTCTCAAACCCAGTGTCTCTATACTTATCGAAATATGTGATAAGTCCTCGGATTTGTTCAATAGCGACATCAATGAGCATGGTTTTGGATTGCAATGTTTTACTAACTATGTTAATACTATGTAATATATCATACCAAATAACCATGCTTAATAGAAATTCAAAGTTACCAATTCCGCCAACTGAACCTGTAGCAAAAGTTTTTGCTTGAATCCTAACCGTATCTTCATTGTCCGTTTCAGCTACTTTGAGTAAAGCATTTCGAATTGCCACAGTTTGATATCTAAATGCTTTAACCGCCTCGATATGACTTTCCCACCGCGTATCACTGAAAGACTTTACTCATCAAGCTCGGTACATGGTCTTTAAATATTTTCCATCGTAATACAGATTTAGAAAACATTTTGTAAACCATGTTTAAAACAGCAAAAAAGTCTCTTCCCCTGAAGTACACTTTACCATGTCTGCAAGTGCCAAATTCAAACTATGGCAACCACAAGGAGTATAGAATGCTCTAGGATTTATATTCAGCAACCTTGTCTGCACACCTTGATGCTTTCCTTTCATGTTTGCCCCATTATCATACCCCTGCCCCCGTACATCATCGATATTGAGATTAAGAGTTTCTAATATTTTTTGTAGTTCTTCAAAAAGTCCTTTTCCGGTACTACCATTCACTTGCAAAAGTTCTATGAAGTACTCTTCCACTCTTGTTGGACTTGTAGAAACATCCACACACCGTATTATCAAAGACATTTGTTCTTGGTGGCTCGTATCCGGAGTGCAATCAAGTAACACTGAAAAATATTTCGCTGTTTTAATTTTTTGAATGATTGTTTGTTTAATTTCCTCGGATAACATGCCAATCAGCTCATTTTGAACACTATGACCAAGATAATGATGATGAATTTCATCACTATCTATACGTCGAACATGTTCCATCATTACTTTATCCCATTCTGCAACATCTCAATTAACCCCAAGAAATTACCATTGTTACTTTGATAGATCCTTTCGTTCGTTCCACGGAAAGCCAGAGTGTGTTTAGCAAGATATTTCACCACAGAAATTATTCTTTGAAGTACATTCTTCCAATGTTCCTTCTCAAGTTTGATTCGTTCTTGAACATGTTTATCAATTGTTTTGTTCGATCCCAATCTTGTACGTAACTCACACCAAGCTTCCATGTTATTTAAATGCTCTCCAGTAACTTCATGTTTACTGAGTGCTTCATGAGCATGTCCAAAATTATCATATCCTTCATTCACCAACTGACTTAAATGAGGGCCTTTGTTGAACAGTTTGCAACAGAAACAAAAGATTTTGTTCAAATCCTCCGAATACACTAACCATTTCCTATCCTCTATTTCACCATTCGTTAAATAACGATCGTAAAGTGTTGAACAAAAACGTCTACCCTTCTTCCCTCTAGGACCTTTATTCAATAAATGGTTTCTACGCGGACCTTTTTCTACTAGAATATCCATTGATTTTATGTCAAGGCTATCCCAATTTCTTGGATCATATATATTCATAGTGGAAGGAATTGACTGACTTACTATCTCTTCTTGTCCCCCATTGCATCTCCCAAATTATCATCACCTTCATTTTCCATGTGGCTTATATTATCACGGTAATGGAGATCGACATTTTCACTCGTAGCATTCTCATGACCTATATTGTGAACTCCTTCATTTCAGTGATGAGCTTCCAACTACAGTACGCGCCTTTTTAACGACAAATTTATCTATAGCTCCCGCTTGAGATTGTACAAATGCATCACTTTTTTCCTTGCGTTTGCGTCTAGCATGTCCACTTTCACCCGGTACAACCGTCTTTATACGCATTTTGTAAGTATACCAAATCAACAAGTCTGTACATAAAGCAAAACAATTAGATTTAGAGGACAAACAAACTAATAGAGATATTAATCAATCAATAATCAAACTATCAAAGAAGCAATTAATTTTAGTCAAGACAAAAGAAGCGATGAGAATCATGAGATATCAGGTCATCATATGATTTATATCAAAAATTCAAAACTTCAGAAGCATCCAATTGTTTGGACCAAAAAATTAAAATCAATTAATCGAATGGAATCATCGAAACATAAAAAGGCAAAAGCATCCAGTGAGTCAGTGGGATATCATGTCATCATCAAATTAAAATCAAGTTAAATTAACTTAGTTAACCAACTAACCCTAAGCTATAAACAAAATTGCAACATAAGACTCCAGAGTCCAAAACGATTAAACTACATAAGATTCCAGAGTCCAAAAGAGATTATTTAACATTACCTATGAATGGAATGAACTTTTTAATCTCGGCGTTCTCTCGGCTTGGGTTTTCTTTACTGGCTAGGGTTTTTCAGTTCTCGCAATTGTGAAGAACCGAAAAAGCGTGAACTATGGAAAGTAATTGGGAATTGGGATCGTCGGATATTGGGTGATTAAGACGTAGTGGGCTACTGGTACTGGACCAAAATTTCCCGCCCTCTGAAATTTCCCGCCCTGGGCTGGAGCCCAGGAAGCCCCCCCTTAGAACCGGGCCTGCCAAACACCCTTAGAATTTTTGTTCCATAAAAAGCCTGATTACACATTTCTACGTGTTTTTGGATGTTTGGCTTTTCCCCGCTCGCTGTTCTACCAGCTCCACCAAACTGGATCCTAGATCCTTACCATGTGTTTTTATCGGCTATAGCAATGCACATAAAGGATATGTGTGCTTACATAGGGAGACAAACAGAGTCTACATATCTCGCCATGTTCGGTTCGAAGAAAGCTCGTTCCCATTTCAGTCTCTCAAGCAGAAAAGACCGGTGCCATGTCCAGGTAATGATCCATCTAGTACAAGTATTTTTATTTCACCTCCTTTTGGTCGAACTGCATCAACAGACAGGACGAATGAAACTGATATGTCACCAATGGTCTCGCATGTAACTCACCGGTTCACAACCAGTCAGATTGAAATTCTCGCATCAGCTTTACTATCTGCTCATCACTCACCTGCGATCAGTGCCGCTTCATCCTCGGCTACAGCAGCTGCGCATTCTCAGGAGGTATTCTCAGCCAACACAACTACGTCCAATGCCTTTGGTGAACTGGAGTCGAATCCACCAGCTCCTCAGCCTGTACATAGTGATGTTGTAACTCACTCTATGAGGACGAGGTCTCAATCAGGTATCACAAAACCAATTCAAAAACTTTGTTTGACGGCTTTTGCCTGATGCTGACTTAGTGGAACCAACATCCTTTACAACTACTTCGAAAATTCCGGAATGGAAAAGTGCAATGGACTTACAGATCAATGCACTAATAAGGAATGACAATTTCTCTCTAGTGAAATACGAAAAAGGCATGAAAGTAGTTGGCTCGAAATGGGTTTTCCGAGTAAAGAAAAAATCCGTATGGAACAGTGGAACGACGCAAAGCTCGCTTGGTAGCCAAGGGCTATAATCAGCAAGCAGGAATAGATTTTGATGAAACATTCTCACCTGTTATCAAGCCTTGCACCAATACGATTGGTATTATCTATAGCAGTGATGCATCAGTGGTCGATAAAGCAACTTGGTGTAGAGAATGCATTCTTAAACGGGCATTTTGATGAAGACGTATACATGCAGCAACCACCGGGTTATGTTGATAAAGATTTTCCAGACCATGTGTGCAAACTGCACAAGTCTTTGTATGGCTTAAAGCAGGCGCCTAGGGCGTGGTTCTCCAAACTAAGTAGTTATTTAATTCGGCTGGGTTTCAAAGGGTCAATTGCAGATAGTTCACTGTTTATATGGTAGTCTTCTAACCTAGTCTTATATGTTTAGTGTACGTAGATGATATAATTGTCACAGGGTCAAATACGGTTGAGATTACACAGCTTATTGCGGATCTTAGCTCTGCTTTTGCATTGAAGGATTTAGGCAATCTGTCGTTCTTCTTGGGAATTGAAGTTATCATGCAAGGTAAAGATCTTGTTCTCTCCCAGCGAAAATATATTGCAGACCTTTTGAAGAGAACCAAATTTGACGGTGTCAAGCCAGTTAACACACCATTAGCTGCTAATGCAAAGATTCAAAAACAGGGAACCAAGAGGTTTGAAGATGCAACACTGTATCGGAGTGTGGTGGGGGCACTTCAATATCTCCATCTTACCAGGCCTAATATTTCTGTGGCAGTGAATAAGGTCTGCCAGTATATGCATGACCCATATAATGAACACTGGGAGCTTGTGAAGCGAATACTGAGGTATCTCAAAAGTACAATGGACTTTGATCTTCATCTTCGTCCCTCAAAAGATTATTATCTACAAGCCTATTCGATGCGGATGGGCCGGAAGTTTGATGATCGTCGGTCAACCGGTGGATACTCGTGTTTATTTTGGTGGTAATTTAGTGTCGTGGAGTGCAAGGAAACAAAAGACGGTTTCAAAGTCTAGTACGGAGGCGAGAATACGGAGGGGTAGCTATTGCTACTTTGGAAATTGTTTGGATTCAATCACCGCCGAGAGAACTTGGTGTTGCTACTTCTATACCGATCTTGTGGTGTGACAACTTAGGTGCGATATACCTGACAGCAAATCCAGTGTTCCATGCTCACACCAAACACATCGAAATTGACTACCAGTTTATTCGGGAACGTGTTGCGGCTAAACAGTTACATGTCAGGTTTATAAGCTCAAGGGATCAGTTGGCGGACATCTTTACAAAGGGTCTTTCAGCACCTCGTTTTCAAATTCTATGTAACAAGTTGCACATCCGCAAGCTGCAGTACAACTTGAGGGGGATGTTAAGATTACCAACGATATCGGTCCCGAGAGACTCTCAACCAAGTCAGTCATATGACCGAGTTACTAGCTAACGTTTCCAGGCTTTGTTTAGGGCATGTTTAAGTCTTCTAAAGTTTGTTAAACTGAAAAACAAAATCTGTAACAATCTTTGAATATCTTTGAGTATAAATAAATCTCACATCTCCACTGCTTAGGTGTGAAGATATTCTACCCAATTATCTTTTCTAACTGATTATTTATTTTTTTCTTATATTCGATGACTTTTTTTTTATCCAAATTCTAGTTCTGAAAAACCAGCCTCTTTAAATCACTACCAATTAATAGATCACAGTCAAATACTTAAACTACGTTTATGATCGATTTTGGCAAATCGTTCCATGCCAACAAAGACAACGGTTGTTTTTCTTTTTTTCCTTTTTGAAAAGAAAGGATTTGCAGGAAGAAAACTTCGATAGTATAGAATTTTACATAATGTCGTTCTTCACCGTTCATTCGTAGGGAGCAACATGAAAATAATCCAGTTTTTAACTACAGCTGTTCCCACTACTTTATCGGAAAAAAGATAACTACAGCTCTGATCTTAGCCGCGAAAAATATAATCTAACGGCTTAAAGTATGCTAGCTTAGGAAGCAGCTACACACTGTCGCGCGGGACAGCACAGCCAATTTTATTAAATCCATCGTAATCACATGATCGAAAGCGGGAAGTTTCGTATGTTGTTAATAAACAATTCATTCAAGTATCTTTGCATGTAAGAAGATCCTTATCATTATCAACATTTGAAGAAGGCAACTTTGAACCTATCGAGGTCTAGTATCTTGACAGTTTCCTTGGATGTAATCGAAGCTATGGTTCTTGTAATGGTTTGATTTTAATGGACAGCCCCAACGAAGTCAATTTAAACACACATATGGGTTTGGTTATGACTGTGATAACGATGATTACAAGATTTTGAGAGCCTATCGAGTCTCCGGTCTTTATGGTTATACTACTGATCCAAATGTTTGTTATGGTTGTGAAGTTCAGGTTTATACATTAATTTCGAATTCATGGAAATTCTCACCCATCATTCCTTACGACTACATGATCAAAATGTGGATAAGGATGATGCATTTTTTAACGGAGCTTTTAACTGGATAGCTAATCGATGTTCAATCCACAAAATTTCATATTTTTGGGAATCCAAGATCTTTTAATGTCCAAGATAATTCAGGGAAGTTCCGCTTATTCCACAAGTCGTTGATCAAATATATGGGTCTGATCAGAAGCAAAAGGCACTGGGTATTTTAGGAGGGTGCCTTTGCCTAGTCTTACATGGTTGTTATAATATGGATATTGAGGTTTGGGTGATGAAGCATTACAAAGTTAGAGAATCCTGCTCTAAAGAGTTCATTTCCCAACACGTAATTGACAGACCTATTTACCATTCGAAGTTATTGTGGGAATTCAAGAACGGTGAGGTTTTATTCCTAGCACAAATGGGTTAGAGTTCCTTCTCTGATCCGGTTGGTTATACTCAGGAATCTTGTTTTTTTATTTATGACCCGGTGCAGAACAAATTCAAGCATCTCATGGGAGGATATTACAGTGGCATACAAATTTGTGTGGGGAGTCTAGTATAAGTTTTTATTTTATATATATATATATATATATAATGGTTGGATCTTGAACAACATGATAATCACAATACGCATAGATGTGTTAAAACATAATACCTGATGAAGTCATTGATTGAATCCAAGAAATCCTCCAAAGCTGCAAGCGCACTCGTAGAACAGAACACGGTGGAATATCTTGGTTTCTCCTTCTTGACCTTTTGTGTAATGAAATGATAATTTTCTCGAACCCTATACTGATGGTTATAGAGTTCCTTTTATAGGTAGAAGGAGGACCAAGGTTCCTAGGGTTTAGAGTTAGCAATCAATCTCGACCGTCCATCAAGGAAGAGATAATAGGAAATAAGCCCAATAAATGGTAACCAATATATTTAGCAATATCATGAAATTAACCAAAGATATTACATGGCCCAAAAGGATATTTCTACATATAGAAATATTCTAACATTCTCCCACTGGTCCATGTGATAATCTATTTAATGGTTAATCGTAGAAAAACATAAGCGCGCATAATTGCTAAATAAATTTAATGGTTAAACGTAATACCTTAACCAAGCAAATAACTTATGCGAGTCATGGCGGTGGCATATTGTCTTGTTATCAACGTGTTCCCTTCCATGTACCACAACACAAGCAACTTACTTAATCAGGCCTTAAATGGGGATATCATAATGGTCCACTAATGTCTTCAAAAGAAAACAATTTCTGTAACATTCATCCAATAACATAAAAGTATACTAAAGTGGATACAGAAATAAGTTCAGAATAACAACAATAATAAGATCTCAATAAGTGTTCAAACATAAGCAAAAGTCTAAGTGAAACTAATTGTTTGTTACTCCTCAAGACCCATGTTTCCAACATGTTCCAAAAGGTCTTAGGAGGTAACGCATTCGTAAATGCATCTGCAATCATAAGTTTTGTGCCTATGTGTTCAATGAACAACTTTTTCATCTGAACAACTTGTTTCACGCATAGGTACTTTAGATCCATGTGTCTTGAACCCTTAGTATATCTAGCGTGCTTTGAAAAGAATATTGCTGCGACATTATCACAGTAAAGTTTCACAGGTGCGGAGGCAAAATTTAGGCCTCCAAACATTGAGATGAAATTCCGCAGCCATGAACAGTAATTTGTAGCCTCATAACATGCTACAAATTCAGCTTCCATTGTTGAGCCAGTGAGAATAGACTCTTTTGCACTTTTCCATGATATTGCTCCTCCAGCTAATAGAAAAAGATATCCAAAAGTGCTCTTTCGAGTATCATTACATCCCATGAAATCGGAATCAGATAGCCAACCAACTCAAATTGATCCGACTTCGTAAATGTGAGACGATGATCCTTTGTTCCTTGCAGGTACCTTTAAAACTTTCTTTCGGCTTTTTCCGGTGTTCCATTCCGGGATTCACAAGGTATCTTCCTAAAGATACCAACTATATAGCCGATATCCGGGTCGTGTGCAAACTTGAGCATACATTAAACTTCCCACCACGAAGCATAAGGGATTGTATCCATTTGCTTACGTTCCAGTTCATTCTTAGGATAAAGATTGAGTCCAAACTTGTCTCCTTTAGAAACCGGAACTATGCTTGGCTTACATGCACTCATCTCAAACCTCTCTAGAATTCTTTCGATATATGCTTTCTGTGAGATTGATAATGTTCCAAGTGATCTATCACGGGATATTTCTATCCCAATCACATAAGAAGCCTCACCCATATCTTTCATTTAAAAATTCTTCGAGATATTCCTTAGTTTCATGCATAAGCCCAAGATCACTACTCGCAAGTAGTATGTCATCTACATACAATACCAAAAATATGAACTTCCTCCCACTGATCTTGAGATATATGCATGGATCTACAACATTTTCTTCAAAACCAAATTTTTGAATGGTTTCGTTGAATTTTAGATACCAATGCCTGGAGGCTTGCTTAAGTCCATAAATTGATTTCTTAAGTTTGCAAACCATGTGTTCATGTCCTTCTAGGACAAAACCTTCAAAGTTGACACATGTAAATATCTTCCTCAAGCTCACCATTAAGAAAAGTCAAGTTTTCACATCCATTTGATGTTACTCAAGGTCATATTGAGCTACTAATGCCAGAATAATTCTGAGAGAGTCTTTCTTTGACACGAGAGAAAAAGTCTCTTTGTAATCAATGCCATCTTTCTGAGTGAAACCTTTGGCTACGAGTCTAGCTTTATAACATTGAATATTTCCATTAGCATCGTGTTTGGTCTTAAAGACCCATTTACACCCGATTGCTTTGTGTCCTTCAGGCAATTCAACGTATTCCAGACTCCATTATCATCCATCGATTTTTTATCTACTTTCATAGCATTAATCCATTTATCAGAATTACTACTATTGATAGCTTGTGAATAAGAAACTGGATCTTTCATAATCCCTAAATCAAAATCCGATTCTTGTAGATAAACCACATAATCATCAGGAATAGCCTTTTTCCGTTCTCTGGTAGATCTTCTTAAGGCTGCTTCTTGTGGTTGTTCTACAATTTCTTCAGTGACAATAGTTTCATCATGAAGTTCCGGTGCCGTTATTTGTGTTACTTCATCATCAATCGGTTCTACAACCGAAGGAGTCACAATATCTGTAGAAATCTGAGGTAAAGGGATTATTACTCTGATTTCTTGAATAGATTTTTCTTGCACTGGTGTACTCACACTAACTTCGCCATTCTTAATGAATTTTGCATTTCCGTTTCAACAATTCTCATACTATGGTTAGGACAATAAATAATATACCCCTTGGATTTTTCAGAAAACCAATAAAGTAATCCGCTAACAGTTTTCATATCCATTTCTTTTCTTTGGGATTATAAACTTTCGCTTCTGCTGAACAACCCAAACTTCCAGTGTGTTTTAAACTAGGTTTCCGGCCCTTCCACGAGTTCAAAAGGAGTCTTTGGAACTGATTTGCTTGGAACTCTATTTAAAATGTACACAAGCATAACGAAAAGCATACATCCACAAACTTAAAGGTAAACTCGCATGACTAATCATGCTTCTAACCATTTCCATTATAGTACGATTTCGCCTTTCTCGCTACACCATTCTGCCAAGGTGAACCCGGGCGTTGTGTATTGAGCAACAATTCCAAGCTTTTGAAGAAGTAAAGCGAAAGTTCCAGGATGTTGTCATGTTTCGTCATACCTTCCATAATACTCTCCACCCCTATCAGACCTAATAATTTTCACCTTCTTTTCTAATTACCTCTCAACTTCCGTAATGAATTGCTCTACAAAGCATTCACATGACTTGAGATTTATCATGCAATAAGTAAATATAACAATAACGTGAAAAATCATCAATAAAGGTGATAAAATATTTTTCTCCTCCAAAAGTTGGAATGTCGAAGGGTCCACAAATATCTGTATGTATTATTTCAAGGAGTTCAGAACTTCTTGTGGCACCTTTCTTTGTGTGTTTTGTCATCTTGCCTTTAATACAATCCACACAACTCTTATAATCGAAAAATCAAGGTTCGTAGAATCCCATCTTTTACCAATCTTTGAAGTTTTTCACGAGATATGCGTCCAAGCTTCTTATGCCACAAGAATGAGGAATTACCCTCAACATGTTCAGTTCTATCATTATGATGCATGGTCAAATAGGTTCCAGGGATTGATGATGATAAATGTAACTTGTAAAGACCATCAGAAAGATAACCGTAACCAATAACTTTATAATCTTTAAACAAACTAAAACACCCATTGGCAATTTTGAAATTGAAAACCCATACATCTAGTTGAGAAATGAAATTAAATTGCGGGGAAATAGTTGGAACATAAAGAGTATTTTCTAAATCAAGAAAGTATCCATTATCTAGAATCGACGATAGGTGCCTATAGCATTAAGCGGGGATTTATTGCCATTGCCCATAAAAGGAAGTTTTCATTGGTTTGTGAGTTGGGTTGAAAGGTATCCTGCATCGAATTAGAAACATGAACATTAGCACCAAAATCAAACCACCATGATAAAGAAGATTCTTTAACAGTCAAATTTGTTTCAAAATAGCTTACGAATCCCAAAGGATTACCTTTCTTTTCGAACCATTTTTGACGCTTAGCGCAATCTTTCTAAAAATGACCAGGTTTCTTACAAAAACGACACTTATTGTCATCTTGCTTTGCCTTCTTCTTTTCAGGTTGACCAGAAATATTCTATGGTGCTCCATTATTTCCCCTTGCAGGCTTACGCTTATTGTTCACTCCTCGGTTGACAAAATGCGCTTGATTAATACCTTGCTGGTTTAGCCTAGCTTCCTCTTGAACCAACATGTTTCCCAGTTCATTTGCAGTCCACTTTTCCTTAATAGTGTTGTAATGCACTTGAAAGGGGGCATATTGTGGTGGTAGCGAGTTGAGAATGAATTGGACAAGAAAGTTCTCATCCACAGTTAATTTCATCTCAGTGGGCTTAGCAGCAATGCTACGCATTTCTATCACGTGCTGGTGCATTGACCTTACACCGGTATACTTCATGGTGGTAAGATCACCATCAATTTCAAACTAGAGACTTATCTCATTGTCTTAAAGCGTTCCTTTACGATTTCCATAAAGTCCTAAGCATTTTTAGGTTTTTGGGAAGTGATTCTTTAATGTTTGCATCAATGTGCATTCGCATCAACTGTATGCTCAGCCTATCACTTCTCTCCCATTTTTTCAAGAGATCCTTATCTTCAGTGGAACTCTTATCATCTATAATTGGCTTTTCAATTTGGAGAGCAAGGTCAATATCCTGCACACCCAAAGTGAACTCAACATTCTCTTTCCATTCTGATAAGTTGGTGCCATTGAAGAATGGGATAGAAGAAGTATACGAATGCAAAGACTTAGAACTAGAAGCTGTAAAACATGACAAAGATACACAAAGTCAAACTCACACACATACAAATTAAGAAACTCTTGTGGGTAGAATCTTAATAAAACAACAATCATGTCATAAAGTCATAAAAACATTCACACATATATAAGCAAGCAAAGACAAACATCTGTGGACATTATGCCTTTCATGGTTACATACATAATCATAATATTTATTCAAAAATGTGAATTAGAGTTACTTGTGGGTACCTTTTCATTCTAATATGTATGACTAAATAGTTAATTTCTTTATGTTTATATACAAACACTTGAACAAACATCTCCTGTGGGTGATAGTTATTCTTATGTGATTGCACAAAACGATGTAGACTTACAATGACATGCTAATATAACATAATACTTTAGTATCACTGTGGCGATAGCTAAAGAGCATACAATTCATACACCTTGGTGTTCTAAAACATGTTATAGTTATTACCATACAATAAAGTTCTATACATGTTCATATTAAAAAACCAAAATTAAAAGTCAAAAGTCAAAGTCAACATGCGAAAGTCAACAGTCAAAGTCAATGACGAAAAGTCAACATGTGAAGGTCAACAGTCAAACAGTCAAGTCAATGATGAAAGTCAAACAGACGGTCAAAGTCACCGGCGGAAGTCAAACAGTCAGTCAAAGTCAACATTCAAAGTCAACGTCGGAAGTCAAATAGTCGATCAAAGTAAATCAAAGTCAATGAGTAAGTCAAACTGTCGACCAAAGTCGATACCAAACAGTCAAAGTGGACATTATGGTCAACTTTGTTTTCTTAATGTCAAACCAAAAAGATTTTAAAACCTTATGGGCTTGTCCAAAACAAAACCCAACATACATTTCATGTTTATGTTATAGTTAATAAATATTAAGCCAAGCCCAATAAACTTTCATAACCATCATAGTGAGCCCATACACATAAACTTTCATTTTTCATGGACGTTTCATCTTCACATAACCATAACCGCATACTTCGCATATTAAACAAACGTTTTACTTTACACATGAATCAAACAAAACAGACCTTTCATTCATGAAATAATCACATCATCATGTTATACCACATCAAGCAAAAAAATCATACAAAATCATATCATTTTCAATCGGATGAAACAACACATCAAATATTTTATATATGTTACAAATCCAATAATCATAGAAACATATCAAGCTATTATAGGTGAGCCCATATATTATAATTAACAGGATCTAAAACCACCAAAAATAGCCGCATGATTTATTTGCTCAATCAATAAAAAAAAAAATGAATATCAATCAAGTAAGAAAAAATATTCATATTTATAAATAGTACATAAACATGATTATTAGTAATCAAACAGACATACTATGTATTGATATAAACACAACAATTGCATACAACATCATGGAAAATCATGGAGTTCTAAACCAGGCGCTCGATGCCAAATATAAGTTTTTATTTTAATAATGGTTGGATCTTGAACAACATGATAATCACAATACACATAGATGTGTTAAAACATAATACCTGATGAAGTCATTGATTGAATCCAAGAAATCCTCCAAAGCTGCAAGCGCACCCGTAGAACAGAACACGGAGAAATATCTTGGTTTCTCCTTCTTGACCTTTTGTGTAATGAAATGATAATGTTCTCGAACCCTATACTGATGGTTATAGAGTTCCTTTTATAGGTAGAAGGAGGACCAAGGTTCCTAGGGTTTAGAGTTAGCAATCAATCTCGACCGTCCATCAAGGAAGAGATAATAGGAAATAAGCCCAATAAATGGTAACCAATATATTTAGCAATATCATGTAATTAACCAAAGATATTACATGGCCCAAAAGGATATTTCTACATATAGAAATATTCTTACATCTAGTACATACTGTAATTGAACACAACATTAGTTTTCTGGTGGCAAGGCAGTGACCTTGCTTATGCTTTTGCAGTGCTGGTACTTTAGTTAACCTGTATTTAATAAGTACTTTATTTACTTAATTGGTCGATTTAAGTAGTTATTGTCTGTTGTTGATGCGTAGTAATCTATCCTTATAAATCCTTATAAAGCTGCATGATGCACTCACTACTCCTTTGTATCCAGAAAACCAACTGTATGGCCAACAGCACTGTTGAGAAAGTTAATTGCATTCGCTCAGGTTGAGCAAGTTTAATGCGAAGTAATTTTCTCATAGTATATAGGTGAAAAACATTTTGAAACTCTACCTCTGTGGAGGAAAAGGACCATTTGCGGAGGAAAAACATTTTAATGCGAGATATGGTGTTGAAAAGGACCATTTGTGGAGGAAAATTATTCACCACAAGCATGGAGGTAATGAACAAGTTTGGTACCCGAAAAAGGTTTCCATGACTCATGGCACAGGTTTGTGGAAAGGTATTATGGAAACTCTACCTCTTATTCAGCAAAACACCCGCACTTCTGTCAACAATGGGTTCAAAACTAGTTTTTGGAGTGATTGTTGGTGTAGTCTGATACCTTTACGCACTAAGTATCCTAGTTTGTGGAAACTCGGTAAAAGCAAAGGAAGCATCAATTGGAGAAGTCATTTCGGGCGAATTCTAATTGCGTGGAACCTTCAATTCAAAAGATGTTTGAAACAAGAAGAGATTAATGAAGCAATTCAATTGTTGGGAGATATTGTAATCCTAGGAGATTCTATCAAATCAAGAAGACAATGAGATCTTGGGTTCCATCACAAATGGTATGTTTTAGGTTAGTTCTATTTATGAAATGCAAAACACGAATGTCTCCACCGCCCGTATCGATTTCACTAAACCCAAACTGATTTGGAATGATGTCATACCTTCAAAAGTCTCTTTTTTCTTATGGGCTACTATGTGGGATCTTGCTCCAACCTTGGATAATCGGCTAGAAGAGGAATAACAATATCTTCTCAACAATGTCTCTTGTGTCAAAAGGAGGATGAATCAACTAACCATATCCTTCTACATTGTGATTACACCTATAAAGTCTGGAGCTATTTCCTCAAATCTTTGTCAAGGTTAAAATTGCTTTCCTAATACTACCACAGTTTGTTTAAATATGTGGAGACGAAAATGGCCCGATGATACTCAAGATTTCATATGGAATAATCTTCCATACGCGGTTTGGTGGGCTACATGGCTAGAGAGAAATAGAAGATGCTTCCATAACAAATCTCAACTTGAAGATGACACAATCATTGCCGTGAAGGCATTCTTATTTCAATGGGGGTTACCGACCAAAGCTTTCAAAGGTTTATTTTTTGATGATCTCGTCGTAAATTGGGGGAGTAAAATATACCAGATGTAAGTTGTAATTCTTGTTTTCAGCTAGGCTTTTCTAGCTCTTGTTTCTGTATGTAAACTTTATGACTTTCTCGTACCTTTGTGCCTCCTTGGCACCGTGTTATCAATTTTAATCTATCTTAAAAAAAAAAAACATTTTGAAACTAAATGGTCGAGATTAAACATTATCAAATTCTCCAATCATTTCAATTTTGAATATGAATTTGGATGAGGAAGAACCTTTGGAAGTAGGTTAATCAAGTTAACACTCATCATGCACAGAGAGATACATGTTTTATGCATGTGTTCTTGGATGCCTATGACTATGTATGCACCTTCCCCAACTTCAATGGATTCCAAAGGTGAATTGAAGCAAGTTTACGTTATCAAGGATCTGACATGGCTGCTTTTCCCCGTAGTAGAAGATCGCCAACTTTAGGTCCAGGTGGCATCAGTCAAATTTTCCTTTGTTCTAGTAAAGGTTGGGCCTTGAGCCACCCAAGATGGACGGTAAGCAACATTAGTTTTCTTGGAGCCCAAAATATATAGTTTCTCTTCCAGATGATACCTTTTCATTTTTTTTGTTGACACGACTAGGTATCACCGAGGCCTTACGGCCCCGGCTCAACCTTTCCTGATAGTCTTACGTGTGCATACACGGTACGTACATTTTTATAACATCGATAGTAATAGAGTCAGTTTATATTTAGGCACACAGTTCTAATAAAAATTATATTTTGAACTTACAAAATATCAATCACTTTATTTAATTTCATTGTTATTGAAGTTATCACGTTCAACCAAAATAAGATAGCAGCAATGTATGTTGACTAATTAAAAAAACTACATAAAAACAACCATAAAGTTTAGTGTAAAATGTAGCAGGCATTACCTTTTAATCATATTTGACTTTTGTTAATCATTCAAATCTTAACCAAATCTATATGTCTTTGAGTTGCACTCAATTTCCCATAATTTTTCGACAACTTCTTATACCATAAGACCTTATTTGCATATTTTCATTCTTTCTCAATTGCAAATTCTATCCATGCTTACACCATATTTTTACCGCAAAAGTTCTTTGAATGTTAAATTTCTACATTCTCGTCCTTTTTACTTTTCGTTCATTTATGTAGTGATATTTTCCTAATTCTTCCATTTGTTCTTAAAATCCTTGGTTTGTGAAAAGGATCATATATCTGGTATGTTATTTGCTTTCTAAGGAATGAAATCATTTATCCGTCTATTTGTTGTAGTATTTTCTTTTTCAAACAATATCTGGAAAACAAAATTGTCTATCTTTTTAATGCTGCAAAGATGTCTCTGTAGTTCGTTTGCATCCATCCACTCATAAGTCTTTGAAATTTTTCTAAAAGTTTTCCTCAGTAAATAAGCTCAAGCATTTTACTGTCACGTGATAATAAATGAGTTGTATAATTTTTTCCCGCATTGTTGATTTCGTCGGTGTCATCAAATTCTATGCTAAATGTGATGCCACTCCAATCTTTGTCTAATTTTGTATATTGTCTAAATTTTTCATCTCGTATTATTGTTTTCACTTTTCATTTATGCATATGATCCTATTGTAATAAAATTTAATTAAATCTTTTTTAGACTCATAAAACTCAATCGGAGAATATTGTGATAACGTGATATTGTACTGATATTATTCTCTCTGTATATATCGTTCCAACTCATACATGTCATTAGAATCCATTGATTTGCTATTAAGTATATGAGGGCGTTGTGTGTAAGGTTTCTTTTCTGTTGTGTTGTACCTAACATTGCTTGATTGATAACATTCTGTTCTTCAGCTATTGAACGGCTACGATCTGAAGTTTTTCGACAACTTCTTATACTATAAGACCTTCGCATATTTTCATTCTTTCTCAATTGCAAATTCTATCCATGCTTACACCATATTTTTACCGCAAAAGTTCTTTGAATGTTAAATTTCTACATTCTCGTCCTTTTTAGTTTTCGTTCATTTATGTAGTGATATTTTCCTAATTATTCCATTTGTTCTTAAAATCCATGGTTTGTGAAAAGGCTCATATATCTGGTATGTTATTTGCTTTCTAAGGAATGAAATCATTTATCCGTCTATTTGTTGTAGTATTTTCTTTTTCAAACAATATCTGGAAAACAAAATTGTTTATCTTTTTAATGCTGCAAAGACGTCTCTGTAGTTCGTTTGCATCCATCCACTCATAAGTCTTTGAAATTTTTCTAAAAGTTTTCCTCAGTAAATAAGCTCAAGCATTTTACTGTCACGTGATAATAAATGAGTTGTATAATTTTTTCGCCGCATTGTTGATTTCGTCGGTGTCATCAAATTCTATGCTAAATGTGATGCCACTCCAATCTTTGTCTAATTTTGTATATTGTCTAAATTTTTTCATCTCGTATTTTTGTTTTCACTTTTAATTTATGCATATGATCCTATTGTAATAAAATTTAATTAAATCTTTTTAAACTCATTAAACTCAATCGGAGAATACTGTGATAACGTGATATTGTACTGATATTATTCTCTCTGTATATATCGTTCCAACTCATACATGTCATTAGAATCCATTGATTTGCTATTAAGGATATGAGGGCGTTGTGTGTAAGGTTTCTTTTCTGTTGTGTTGTACCTAACATTGCTTGATTGATAACATTCTGTTCTTCAGCTATTGAACGGATACGATCTGAAGTTTTTCGACAACTTCTTATACTATAAGACCTTCTTTGCATATTTTCATTCTTTCTCAATTGCAAATTCTATCCATGCTTACACCATATTTTTACCGCAAAAGCTCTTTGAATGTTAAATTTCTACATTCTCTTCCTTTTTACTTTTCGTTCATTTATGTAGTGATATTTTCCTAATTCTTCCATTTGTTCTTAAAATCCATGGTTTGTGAAAAGGCTCATATATCTGGTATGTTATTTGCTTTCTAAGGAATGAAATCATTTATCTGTCCATTTGTTGTAGTATTTTCTTTTTCAAACAATATCTGGAAAACAAAATTGTCTATCTTTTTAATGCTGCAAAGATGTCTCTGTAGTTCGTTTGCATCCATCTTCTCATAAGTCTTTGAAATTTTTCTAAAAGTTTTCCTCAGTAAATAAGCTCAAGCATTTTACTGTCACGTAATAATAAATGAGTTGTATAAATTTTTTCCCGCATTGTTGATTTCGTCGGTGTCATCAAATTCTATGCTAAATGTGATGCCACTCCAATCTTTATCTAATTTTTATATTTCATATCGTATTTTTGTTTTCACTTTTTATTTATGCATATGATCCTATTGTAATAAAATTTAATTAAATCTTTTTTAGACTCATAAAACTCAATCGGAGAATACTGTGATAACGTGATATTGTATTGATATTATTTTCTATGTATATATTGTTCCAACTCATACATGTCATTAGAATCCATTGATTTGCTATTAAGTATATGAGAGCGTTGTGTGTAAGGTTTCTTTTCTGTTGTGATGTACCTAACATTGCTTGATTGATAACATTCTGTTCTTCGGCTATTGAACTGTTTGGATCTAAAGTTTGAACTATCTTTTTGTGGAGAGATAAATTTATCTTTCTATTGTTCTCAAACTCTAACTGTTGTCATACAAAAACTCAGTTATTTTCCGGGTTAATGTAGCGGTAAACCTTGTTATATGTTAGTTTATACATCCTATTTTCGGTGCCATCATGTGATTCTTATGCTTGTTATTGATTGTGGAATATTTGGAGGTCTAAACGATTTTTTGATGAGTTGTAGCATTTTTTTCCTGCATTGTTGATTTCGTCAGTGTCATCAAATTCTACGCTTAACGTGATGTCATTCCAATCTTTGTCTAATTTTTTATTTTGTCTAAACTTTGTCAGCTCGTATTTTTGTCTTCTCTTTTCATTTATAATATTATCCTATCGTAATAAACTTTAATCAAATCTTTATTAGACTCATAAAACTTAATCGGATAATACTGTGATATTGTGATATTGTATTGACACCGCTTTATCGGTATATGTCATTAGAATCCATTAATTTTCTATTAAGGATATTAGGGCATCGTGTGTAAGATTTCTTTTCTGTTGTCTCGTACCTAACATTGCTTGATTGATAATACTCTATTATTCATCTATTGAAATGTTTTGAAGTTTGAACTATCTTTTTGTGGAGAGATAAATTTATATTTCTATTGTTATCAAACTCTAGCTGTTGTCATACGACAACTCAGTTATTTTTCGGGTTTATATAGCGGTAAACCTTGTTATTATGTTGGTTCGTACATCCTATTTTTGATGCCGCCTTGTGATTCTTATGATTGTTATTGAGTGTTGAATATTTTGAGGTCTAAATGATTTTTTTGATGAGTTGTAGAATTTTTTTTCCAACATTGTTGATTCGTCAGTGTCGTCAGATACTACGCTAAACATGATGCCATTCCAATCTTTGTCTAACTTTTTATGTTGTCTAAACTTTGTCAGCTCGTATTTTTGTCTTCTCTTTTATTTTATACATATGATCCTATTGTAATAAACTTTAACCAAATCTTTTGTAGACTCAGAAAACTCAATCGGATAATACTGGGATAACGTGATATTGTACTTATATTGTTCTCTTTGTATATACCGTTCCAATCATTGTAGCCTACGGTCGGGGCTCAACCTCTATCAATTTTTTTATGTTGTTTGGTCCACCTGTCTGTAACCTCTTATAATATTCTAGTCAACATGTAAGTTAATCGGGCTTAATTGAACCGGTCTTAGATATCCATGTTATAATATCGTTTTTAGTAAGACAAATTGTTTTGGAAAATAGTGTATGTTACATTAAGATTAGCCATTTTTAATTAGAAAAATAAGTTAGATTAGCAAACCTAATTATATTAGGGGACTTAGTCACCACAAACCTAATGTTAGTAGTGTTTAGGATTAATGGCTAGGTTAGGGATAGCTTTGGCCCTAACCCCAGCCTGCGGTAAAACTTCAATCTCTTCGAAAAAAATAAATAATTGTGTTTTATGGTTTGTTTTTTCACGTTATTGAAATAAATGCCCGGTTGATTAGTTTATCTCCTTAAGATTAGTTCACAAACGATTGCAATAAAGGATTTTATTATAATTTATTTTCTTTCTTTACTATCATCTATTGAGTTGTTATAAATTAGAGTTTCTGGGAGTAAACAAAATGTCGAGATCAGTCATTTAGTCTAACCTAGTTTGAGTTAAATCTTGGGCAAAAACATTTGTCAACCCTTACAATGCAAAAACTTTAATGCGCTGGCAACAAAAGAATGAAATACCATAGTAGCATAAGCTTCCAGTAGACGAACTCTATGCATCAAACATAAAAAAAAATTAACAGAATATTGGAATCATTAGATTATTGAAGAAGACGAAGAATATGGAAATTTACCTGATCTTGGCTTTTAGCCTTCTATCTACTTTATCATGACAATTCAACTCAGTAAAAAATTAGAAAGTCATCAACAATAAAGAATAATCATGAAAAATTGGTAAACAAATAAAACTGAAATTGGATAGAGCTCACATTAGAAGATGTTGGAAGGACCTGGCCACGGCCGAATGTAGTAAACAATGTGATTTTGATCCTGCGGTATAATTTTGTCTCTTAATTACTTGGAGAAACCTTTTCTCTATTATGACCATCATTAATACAATTCACGCTTGTGTTGCATCCATGTTCCACCATGAATATGAAGCCAATATAATGGTTGGCATTGCTTAGATCATCTTGAACTTTTTCAATTTCTGCAGACAAAGAAGCAGGCAGCCTCTCTATTGCCAATCTAGCTGCTATCATAATGTTCTTAGAACCTTCAACAACTTATACAACATACCCATATAACAAACTAAACAGTGCACATCTCAAACAAAAAAAGAAAATAACACTTCAACTATTTGTAAGACACGAATAAATATCGGCAATTGGACCTGACGTGAATCGAACACGTAACCCTCTGACATGGTGTCAGACGCGCTACCATTGCGCCACAGATCCATGATTTAAAAAACTGGTATTTAGTATAGGACATATGCAGCTAGAAAATTGAGCTTTAAATGAATTGCATATGCCATACTAAGAAAAGAATAAATACCTGGACGTGATTCAGTGGTCCTTTCTGCATTAAAGTTGTTGCGTAGGTTCCGGCAAGAATATTAAATTCTCACAGTTTAAAATTTTTAGATTTTGAAGCGTGCAAATTCGTTGAGCTAATGCAGCCAGCAACATTAAAAACCTCAAAAGCTGTTACAACATCCAGTTATTCCAAGAAAAAAATATCAGATATGAGCTATTATATATAATGTCGAAAAATAAAGGATGTCAGCACACTGAGTTTTATAGCAGGACTTGGCCGAGAATTCTCCTGAATAAAGGATTTCACCGGAAGTGCTTGAATGAAGTGAACTAATTCCATATTAAATTAGACATCTTCAAAAGTGAAAACCTTCTTTATTCTGCATGAAAGGAGATTCTTTTAGTATTGATTGCTAAAATTCTAGTATTTTATAGCAGGTTTTAGCCGAGAATTCCCCTGAATAAATGATTGGGGATTTCACCAGAAGTGTCGGAATAAAGTGAACTAATTCCATATTGAACTGGACATCTTCAAAAGTCAAAACCTTCTTCATTCGGCATGAAAGGAGATTCTTCTAGTATTGATTACTAAAATTCTAGTATTGATTTCTAAAATATACCGTTGCCTTCTCGCCAAGCCCTATTGTTCCAATTCCCTGATATCCAACTCAAGACCCTTAGGGACCTGAAATAAGCATAATGAACAAAATCATTAGAAAAAAGAAAACAGAAGTACATGATTAATATCAAGATACACACGAACTCTATTTATGTAGTCATCTGATTAGATGTAGAGTAAGTAGAATGCATAACAAATCTACTAACCTCACACATAAATATAACGTTACAAACTTCAGCTTTTCTAAAAATAAAGAACAATAGTTCTCCTAGTGCATTCGAAACAATTAGTTCCACTGCAGCCTTTGCAATAGGAGAAAGGGACATTAATATGTTTATGCAGCCTTTGCAATAGGAGAAAGGGACATTAATATGTTTATGCAGAACCAAATGATCAACAATTAAAAGAACAATGGAATTATGATCCGTTAGACTACAACAGGGAAATATTATATGTTTTTTCAGACAATACCTTTTTTGGTTGATCCCAAGTGATATTATATCCAAGTCCTATTATTATGACATACAAAAATGAATAGTGACAAAGCAATAGGTTGGCAAATCTTACTGGTATAAATTGAATCAGCAGACCCTTAGAATCAGAAAAACATGAAAGGAAAGAACATTAGAAACCATAAAAAGCCTAACCTAACAAATAATAAAAGAAAGCAAAAAACCATATTACCGTGAAACATGTTGGAAAAACAGGTTCCTTCCCGTTGTATAACAGGTTCCTTCCTGTTATACAACAGGTTCGAAATGCTTCCTATCACATTGACCTTACTATTTAGCAGCAGCTGATCTTGTACAAAATTTAAATTTCAACTCTTTTGTGATCTTCAAAAATTATTGTCTAAACATAGCTATATGAATTACCAAAAATGTAAAGAAAAAAACAAATTACATAGAGCTTATAATTTGCAATGCCCAAAACCATTTTGATAACTACCTTTTTCGCTGTAAATTTGTTTTTTTTTTTTTTTTGTGACTGCTTGGAGCACAGACCTACTCCGATGCAATACAGTTGTATGCCAAACAACCTCCACAATTTGTAAAGTTTGAAGCTTGAAAAAGCAACCCCATGAATCACTTTCAAACTACAATAACAAATCACCATCTACAATTCTGCACCACATTAAGAGCTTAGTAGTAAGAATCACTAAATAAATACGACTATTCATGTATATTTGACCGGAATTAAAACCATACCTACATTTATTTTTAAAATATTTATACCTTTACAATTTCTCACAACACCCTAAAAATAAGCAAGACGTATAGAATTTAATTGTGAATCAAACATATGGAATAGGGAATGGAAGACTTGTATGTATTATCGCAAATCAAAGAAAGCTGCCTTGATATGGAGGAAGCTAAAGTTGTAGCAATTGGATCAGTCTGGACACTGCTCAATCCGGGATAATAGTTTTCGTCATAGCAGTCGGTATGGAAGTGAAGACAGTGTGGTAATATTTTGCTGCTCAGGGAGCTTCTAATACATCAATACCAAGAGATACATCAATACCAAGAGATACGCCCATCCCAAAAAAAAATATGGATATGGTTGAACGGTAAAATCTCTTGGCCCGCTCTTCCATACTAACTTTTATTCAACTAACGCTGTCATGCAGCTGGCCTTGCTGTTTGGTAGAATCTGCAAAACATGACAGACAAAACGAATCAGTGGAGAACAATCAGAAGTTTAGACTTCTGTTGAAAAATACCGCATTACAGTTCTCATTATTGGGCCATCATGATTCCAAACCTTTCCTAAATGGTTTTAAAACTTCTAGTTCGTGATTTCAGTTGTAGAAATTGAAATGATAGACCTTTCGCTCCTATTAAACTTCTAGGAGTTTTCCCATTAAAAAATAGATAATGTAGAGCATATATAATGAGATAAGATGAAAATACTTCAACAAAACCCATGAATAAGCAAGAAAAAAAATTACCTATAAAATCCTAAGTTTTAATAAAATTATAAGGATTTCATCAGTGTGGCTTATCTAACTCTGTGTTAATCCCTCCAGTAGGCAGTAGCATTTCCACCAGAATCTCAGTCACACAAATCAATAATTAATTCTCCCCCAAAAAAAACTTAATAGCCGAATCAATTCATCAAAAACAAAAACAAAAAATCCCTAAGAAAACAGAAAATACTCGAAACAGATGCACGTAATACCTCAATTAAAGCCCCTTGCATAATTGAATTACCATTTCCAGTTGAAAGTACAGTTGCAGAAGATGGAGGAGGAGTAACATCAACTCCAAAGAACAGGTTGATCCACTTGTAGTATGTGTAATAAAGTATTTCATGTAACTCGGTCAGACACAACTCGAGATCTATCCAAACTGAAGTTACTCAAACTGAATGGTACCTGTGCTAGCCTCAGGAGCCAGAGCAAAGCTTTTAGGGAATCTTCATCCAGAAGAGGTGTACCTTCAAATTTCCTTCACCTTCATCCCAGAGCTAGATACATCATACATAAAATAGGTTATTAACTTAATTCAAGAACATAAACCACTATTCCATGAACACCTAGTAGAACAAAAATTCAAGATAAGCACTTACGGGAATACTAAAAGATAGGTGTGCCCTGAAAATCCAATTTTACAACCACAACTATAGTCCCCACTTAGAGGACATTAGGCACCAGTATTCCCATGCCTCCTGAAAATTTGGTGTTATATTATCACATGAACTATGATTATTGTAATAAAACGATCAAATCATTACATGAACTATGACTATGAGGCGGTCGCATCTTGTTAATTTGTTACGCGTCGAATTCATTGGTGGGAGTCGCCAAAAATTTATCACCTGTGAAGATTGAATTAGTACCACCAAGACAGCAGAGTGCTAGCTTCGAGATGGATAAATGAACACAACCCAATGATGGCCTTGACCATTGCATTTAGCATCCCAATTCGAGTTGTAGAGATTATCCAGATCATCTTCCATATTTCTACTTCCTAACGAAAAGAAAAAAGATGCAATGAGATCTTCATTGTGGAAGAGCGCTACAATTTACATAGTTGTCTCTATTATTCCACAAACATATTCCCACAATCAAGCTTACATAAATAATAATCAAGCTTACTATCCTATGATTTTGTTCTTCTCATCTAACAAAAACTTAAATTTGAACCTTCCAAAAATCCTAAAGCAATTTAAAAGAACGTCTAAGAATGACATTTCAAAACGGTCCAATTCTTGTTGCAGAAGCCTATTCGATCTGGAACCATTTCACAAAATAATGCTAGAAACATCTTCATCTATATACCTCGGTATCAGTAGCTTGAATTGCAAAGTGGATGGAAATGTCTCTAGCATTAGTTTAGGAAAAGTGTCAGGCCTTCATTTTCCATCAAGTGATGAACTTGTAGAAACTATTTTCCTATGAATAAATTAAGAAATTCACCCCAAAACAAAAAAAAAAAAAAAAAAAAAGTCACCGTAAGCGAGAATTGATTGTTTCTGTGACCTAATAATTTAAATATCGGAATCTCTAACCTCGAACTTCCAAATAAGAGGATGAGAATAGAGAGAAGAATAAGGCAGCTGACTCATGATCAATGGGGGTATAACATGTAAGCTTTATTTCATTTCAAATTCAGTTCATGGATTTATTTACTTAGCCATGACACAATATCGAGAACTCTCGACTTTAAAAATGTTGCATACACTAAAAGCTGCACATTTTAAATTACTAATAAGTCTGCACTACAAAAGCTAATTAGTTAAGGATAGGAAATGTAGTAATTTCGTAGTCTATAGAACATCGTCCGATTTTTATAGATTCAGCCCTTTGCTCAGCTCCTACACAAAATCAAGAGATCAAATCCAATCAAAAACCAAAGAGATCTTTCACAACAATATAAAATAATATTATAAGTGAGTTCATCAAATAATTCGGCACTTGACTGAAACAGAATTTGAAATTTATGGGCAAGCCAGGGACACAGGTGGCACCTTTCACAAAATTCTAGCATGCAAAAAAACATTTGAACGTTACGAAACCTAGGCTTCAGACTATCGGTAAGTTGCTTCTTAATGCAAAGAGGAAATGCTCAAAAAATTAAAATGGCCGTCGGAAACCGAAAATATCCTAAGCTTATTAAAGAGTAAAGCAGGTAGTAGAAATCTCACGCTAAAAACAATAAGAAGAGTAAAAATATCTTAAGTCCGTGATTATTATCAATGAACAAACAATATGCAAAGCCTATTAAAGAATAAAGCAAACAACAAAGTTCACCTCCTTCATTTTGTTAGTTTTTTACCAATTATTTTTGGTTAGATCGCTTTGAGCATCATCTCGGTTTCCTATGATGGATAAAAATATTAATACAGTCAGTGAGCTCCCGTTTCAAGTTCATATACATTGTAAATATGGTCAGTAGAGTGTCTACCTAGATGTCGTCATCAGGTATCAATAGACATCTATCTTAACTCCATATGAAACTAATTGATCAAACATTCATTAGTAGTCGTATGACGTATCCAACATAAGCTAGGAACGAATATAGGTACATAAAACCACTCATCAAACTATACTCTAAAATACTATTTTGATTATTTAAGAACACTAAAAATGCATTATATTTGATGGGTCGAATATTATATGTCAATATGTAGGCTATCTACTAAATTTTCAATAGAAGGGAACCATATAATTGCTTAACTAAACTTTTAATCACGGATATCGGTGAAGCCGTCCTAATAGATTTGGAAATCTAGGAAACCCTAATATTATCGGAAACTGGCCAATCGGATTAACTCTAGATTCAAACTCTCTTTTGCTAATAGTTTTTACGATGATCTGTTTTTCTACGACTATGTTTTACTTGCGTCGAATTTAATTTAGATACCAAGAAAACCAAAATGCAAATAATTCAATGAAGAAAATACTTAAACGTAAAACCACTTAGATCATAGTTGTATACCTAGCATCAACCATGATTTGCACCTCTACTCCACCACCTTTAGCTTTCTTGGCACTTCTACACCACACCTTTAACTTTCTTTGGCTTTAATCAACTGACCACTTCAATAAACAAAGAAATTTATCATAAGAGATGTATTCTATAAGCATCCACGAAAACAAAAATTACATTTATGAAGTTTAGCAATAACTAATTGCCTCTGAATACACCTAATTCATTCTTGTAAAGCTATAATTATATTTGTTGTATTTTTCCAAGCATTTTCATGTCTGGAGATTCCTACATAGATCATCAAAACCAAAATAGATTATCAAAACCAAAATTTACAACTTAATTCTTGTGACCTACAATATGATTCCACCAAGGCCCGTACAACTACAACATCAGCTCCACCGAAAGCTGGTATTATGTTGTCCCTAAATGACTTTTCTGTAAACTTCACCTCTTCGCAATTGGAATGATAACTTCACCAATGAGCAATAAGCTAAGTATTTATTAGATAAGATGGTCTAGGTGCTAGATGGCAAAATCCGTAGCTTCACAATTCATGTAATGATAACTACATAATTGTTAAGGACCTATTGATACTGGACGCAAGCAAAGAGCATAGGGAGGTATCAAATTCATACTTGGTGAGAATTTTCGTTTTAGTACATGTTAACGAATCATCACAGAATAGATGAGAAAGTAAGAGATCAAAAGTGAACAGGAAAACAGAAAGCTGTAAGATAGAAAGAGATAAAGGAATACAGGGAGATGAAAAGCCTTAATAAGTGAAGATTAGAATAGGGTTTGGTATTAGTCGATCCTAATTTATACAATTCAAAAATCTACGGCAGTTGAATGGTTACCTCATATTGAAATTTAAATGGGTAAATTATGGTTAATCACATCGGTACTAAATACATCTTCTTCTCCACCAAGAAAGAAAATTCAGGATCTTAATTAAGAAATTTTTTGAAATCATCCCACCAAATAAAATCAGCACATAAAATTTCTACAAAACTTACCTCAAAAAGTAAACCCCTTGAAGTCATCAGGGATTATTCGGATTTCGGTTCAATGAGCTGATGATGATAGTTTGATCATGGTGAAAACAACATTAGGGTTTCCATTAAATTCTTCATAATCAAACTGTTATAAAAAAAAAAATCATAAGAACAAATCAAGAAAGTGGAAGGATCAACAGAACCTTGATTTGGTTTCAGTGCATATATGTTTCTCCGAAGCCCTTTTCTTTCTCATGGAAAACTAAATCAATAAAAACGAAAATAAAAAATACCTTCATTTGATAAAACCCTAGGCTTCAAATTCTGTTACCGAAATCTCTACTTGCCTGGAAAATCCCTTCGAGTTCAATATTAACGAAGCCAATATCCCATTAAAGAACTCTGAAGAAGCTTAGGAGATATAAAGGAACAACGTCTTGATCAAATCGGAAGCATAATCCTCTAACCCAAGATGAAAAATTAAAGAGTATAAATTGCAATTAACGTGTGATTGGGAGCTGATATGTATATGGTAAAACTCTTGGGACCCGAATTTAGCTATAAAAGGAATTCCCCGTGACCTAGCCTATCATTCCTGGCCGTCCAAGTCAAAACTCGATCCGGACGTTTCGGACCGCGAGATGATCCTCCCTGATAGATCCTGTCCGTCTAATGACTCTCAAATCTCAAAGTCAAAGACCACCTTTTTTTATAACAGTGATTTCATGAATCCATGAAG